>PISX010008960.1:22464-78665 GCA_004024625.1 Mellivora capensis
GATACCCTCTAGTTCCATCCACGTCGTTGCGAATGGCAAGATTTCATTTCTTTTGATGGCTGCATAGTATTCCATCGTGTATATATACCACATCTTCTTTATCCACTCATCTGTTGATGGACATCTAGGCTCTTTCCATAGTTTGGCTATTGTAGACATTGCTGCTATAAACATTCGGGTGCACGTGCCCCTTCGGATCACTACGTTTGTATCTTTAGGGTAAATACCCAGGAGTGCAATTGCTGGGTCATAGGGTAGGGTTGCTGGGGGGAGGGGGTCGGGAAAGGTGGGTGGGGTAATGGACATTGGGGAGGGTATGTGCTATGGTTAGTGCTGTGAAGTGTATAAACCTGGCGATTCACAGATATGTACCCCTGCCAGGGGATAAAAATTTGTTTATAAAAAATAAAAATTAAAAAAAAAAGAATACAACAAAACTTTCCAAATTTAATGGTCTCTACTTTTCAGTAGGGTATTACTCTAACACATTATTTGCATTAAATTATTTCACATAAATATTATAAAGGATCAAAACCCTTACATTTCAATCCTGATGTGATAAAAACTCAGTGTGGGAGGTGTGGGAGGGAGTATTAAATAAACTGTTGCCATCCTCATGTTTTGCAACCAAAGTTAAGCAAACAAACAATAACTAAGGTACATTAAATTGCACACTTTGTAGAAAAGTGATTCTTCATTAAATACAAAATGATAGAACTTGAATTATAGCTCCAACATTAAAGGATGTTATTAGAAGCTGTATATGCAAGAAGTGGGTACTATAAGGACTTCTGTTTCTTACTCTGTGAAAATGTGAAATTTAGACTATGAGAAGCTAAATATCTGATATTCAATGTTCCTTAATTCAATGGATTGATATAGGAGTGAGGGATAGAAGATAGATTATTTTATTTCTAGAATGTGAGGATATACTTCATAGGTTCTAGTCTAATGGATTTATCTAAATCGATTTTCTGCTAGGCAGAAAGATGCTACGGTAACACTGACTGGGAAGATAATAGATTGACAAATTCTTTAATATTCTTTATATAAAAGAGAAGTACTGTTCTCTTCGTGAACAGGAGTGACTTGCATGAAGATGCCACCATCTTTTAGTTCACCTGATCTAAAATGACTGCTCCATGAATGAAGAAGTATATAACTTACAGGGCAAGCAATCAAATCCACAGGCACTGCCTTGCAGAGATCATGACCTATGTAATAACCATCCTATCCAACAACTATAAATGCAAACAGCCTTTGTGAAACCACCTCACCAGTAACTTTCAACTATGACAAGAGTACACAAAAATTGTGGTTTGTATACTGATCTTCATAAGGCTGATGGAGGAAAAAAAAAAGAAACTTATTAAAGCACATAAAAGTAATCCACATAAATCAAAGCACCTATAGAAAAGCCCATGCATTGATAGAAAACGTAAGAAGTATTATTCACTGAGTTCCTGCCCAATTTTTTTATGCCATGCATTTAGAGAAATTTTTTTCCTACTTTTGTTTATATCAATCAGGTGTGTTCTTAAAAAGCTAACACTATTTATTCTAAAATTTAGATTGAGATTTGACATAAAATAGGGAGCTAACTATATTGAAATAGTTTTAAATTAATACTCTTACTTACTAAGACAGTCTTACCCAAGACTTGAGTTAAATTAACCAACATCACTATCTACAGTGAATCTAAGATTGCGTATGTTCTTTCCAGTAGAATGAATTTGTGCTTCAGCTGAAAAGATTAACTTTATTGCTTTCTGTAAAGCTCCTCATGTTGTCATCTCTTTTATCTCTTCCATTAGGCATTGATTTGCCTCACTGAACTGGGCCACAAAGTTAAGTCTCTCTTTGAATACAAAATCAGACCTTTAATAGAAGGGATGATCACTGTGAACATACATACGGAAGAGCAGTAAATGCCCAAACTGAAGCAAATAATAAGGCTTCCCAAATTGGAAAGTGGTTGAAGTTCCAACACATATATAGTTTTTATTATATATTTCCTCTCCCAATTCTTAGTGGTTGCACAAACAGCAATAATATAGCTTTTAAAATTAAATTATTCACACACAATCTAACCACTCTGGATTTTATAACAGAGCCTGTGTAGAAGAATTAAGGTTACATCTATAAATTTGCTCCCTTACTTATCAATAAGAATTGTGTAACTATTTTTTTTAAATTTATTTATTTGTCAGAGAGAGAGGGAGAGAGAGCGAGCGAGCACAGGCAGACAGAGTGGCAGGCAGAGGCAGAGGGAGAAGCAAGCTCCCTGCCGAGCAAGGAGCCCGATGTGGGACTCCATCCCAGGAGGCTGGGATCATGACCTGAGCCGAAGGCAGCCGCTTAACCAACTGAGCCACCCAGGCGTCCCTGTAACTATTTTTCTCAATATCTATAGACTGCCTATCTCTATTACAAAACTTTCCTCCTACATAAAGTACTGCTATCGTCCTGTCCTCGTCATTGATTCTGAGTTGACCACTGTCATTCCAACATCCTGGGATTATCCAGTTTATAGTTGGGAACCACGTGCCAGTAGCTTCAATTTCCTCAACAGACGGCGGTTAGGCATCCTTAATCAGAGAACAAGGGTCTTGAGCATATCATCTTGACAATTTCTAAGAAGCTTTAACATAAAAATTTTTCCTAGTCATTCTTTGAAGTGGAAACTCTAACAATCTAGTCAAAACCTGCAGTTTAACATGTACAGAAAAGCAATCTCGCCTCACTTCTTGTGTTTGAGGCTTTTAATGGGATAACATTAAAGTGGTAAGTGATATATTTTTCCTATAAAGACAGTTCAACTGTGGTGCACCTCAATCTCTCAATTCATTTCCCCCTCTAATTTAAACATATTATCCCATCTATCACAAAATAGAGGCAAATATCTTCCTTTCTTCTGTTTCTTATCTTAGTGTGGAAATACCTCCTGGTTCTCCAACAAAAGTCACTTCGTAACTCCTCTGTTGTAGATTTTTTTCCCAAGTCATCTGCAGTTGAGATAGGATAATTTTTCAGCAGGTTTAATACTCACCTTATGAAAGAAGAGATGTTCTTCAAATGACACTGTGAGTTTAAGGCTGTTTCTGTTCCGTAATTTTTGTGTCATTTGTCTTTATTAGTCCTTAATTACCACAATCTCTAAGGCAGTTTTAGTTGAGTTCAAAAGAATAAGGCATCTTTATGTCAGTTTTATGAATTACTGAGTATAGCAGAAGTCAAGTGAAATTAGACGTAAAAATATTCATAGATACGGTAAAGAACCGGAAAGAAAAAGAAGTATTCCATTTTTTTGGATTGGTTTAACCTTAGTGATTCTGGCAAAGCTCAGGCTAAAACCATTCTTCATGCCTTTCTACATTGAGGAGTCATTTGAGTAGGACCAAATATTATAGAATTTTCATGTCAAACTATTATCAATAATTATTCCATTTTAGTTGAATTTTCTTTTTGGTTTCAAGAAAATGTCTGAGATAAATTATGTTCCCTTGTGATTCTATGAAGAAACATATTATTTCAGTATCAGTATTTTCTGGACTATAAGCCAGTAAACCCCACATTTAAATAAGGAAAATACTACCTACAAGGACATAGAAAGAGAATGGATTTATAGAAAGAGAATGGATTTTAAATATAAATAATAGTTACACCCTTTGAAGAGGTATCTCATCAAAAATTAAAATGATAAACTTTCAAGTTGGTACTAAATTGATTTTATTCAACTTAGTCTATTATTTTTATATAAATAAAACAATGTTTTATTTATATAAAAATATTTTATATTTGGATATTTCCAAAAGGCCCCCAATATTTCGTTCTCTTGGATCTGCAAAACTCTGAGGAATGCAAGAGTAATATGAGATTTATGAAATCACAGGATCAAATTTGGCAGTATTAGTTTTTTGTTTTGTTTTGCTTAAAAAGATTTCTTGTAGCTCATATTTTAATAACATCTTTTTATGAAAAAGCATTTGTCTATGACTTTATTATTACTGAACATTAGTCATTCCACAAAGGGCATATGGACCACCACCACCACCCTCTGCTTTCCCCAATTCCTTTGGTGGGTTTTTCGTAACTCCTTGGGCTTTCTTGAACAGAATCACAGAGAGACAGCAAAGAAGTTTATTGCTAAAGGAAGAAGCAATGCTGAGTTTTTGTTTCAGCAGTGAGTAGGAGTCCTTGATAGCTTCACATTTTGGCAAGATCTTTCTTCTAAACCTGCCTGAAAATACATTTTCTTTGGCATGAAAGAGGGACACCAAAAATCAGTGACAGAAAATATAAGATTGACAAGAAAGAGTGGCAGAAAAGAACACTGTAGTTAAAGTCTTTTGGGAATGTTGAGAGAGCATCACAAGTTTTTGATATACAAAGGAAATTATTACTTTCTTTCTTCTTTCTCTCAAGATGGGTGTTTTATCTCTTTAGTGATAAGAAAAGGCAAATGATCCCAAAGGCAGATCAATATCACAAAGGAAATACAAAATGATATTTGTATTATCTCCTTCCAGGCTAGCTGCTTCATCTAAACACACAGTGTAGAAGCAAGGTTGAGGTCAAGGCAAAATTCAAAGGCTCCTGGTTGGCAAAAAAATGAATGTGAATGAATGAATGTGAAAAAAAAAAAAAGCGAATGTTTGTACTGGAGCTGAAGTTAAGAATTAATAGGTAGAAGGGTGCCTGGGTGGCTCAGTGGGTTAAAGCCTCTGCCTTCAGCTCAGGTCATGATCCCAGGGTGCTGGGATCGAGCCCCGCATTGGGCTCTCTGCTCAGCAGGAAGCCTGCTTCCCCCTCTCTCTCTGCCTGCCTCTTGCCTACTTGTGATCTCTGTCAAATAAATAAATAAAATCTTTAAAAAAATAATTAATAGGTAGAGCTTTACTAATAACCCTCTTCAATACAATTAATCTTAAGGAGAAGTTCTAATCCTATAATTTCATTCACCAGAACTATTCAGAACTATCTATTATCAACATGAATGTCCACCCCTTACAATTTTTAAGCATGAGTTGCCAGAGAAGAAATCTGGTGAACCATGTTGATCTGGGAGTGAACATGGGGAAATGGTAGAAGATATCACAGAAAATCACTGAAGAAAAGAAGGAGATAAAAGCAAAATCACTAAAAGATCATGAAATGAGATCACAGTCAGGATCTAAACTACAACACTCAAATTCATATCAGAAATGTAAGTTTAATCTCTTATGCTAAAGTCCACAGGGCAATAGACACGTTCAGAAAAGATCGGCTAGGCAATCAATGGAAAGATTCTCCTATATGGGGAAATCAAATTTACCCGGTAACCAGAAGGAATGGATATGTCATATAATCTTCATTATATTTTATAAGCCAGCTTTCTCAGACGAGATCTAAATTCTTGGCAATGAATCATAACCAGCAACATTTTAACACCTCCAACCCCCTTTCATTGTAAGAACTGCTCGTTTATAATGTGAGGAAGGGGATTTTAGTGGGATTTTACTTCTGACAGCAAGTATGTCGTTCATGTGATTCTTACCTGCCCCCCTTTAGGCTGGTATTTGATGTTGTCTGTCGATCCAATTTTGGATTTGACATTCTTCAGGTCTGGCAGTGGTTGGTTAATAAGCCGAAGCTGCTTCGGAGTAGCGGGAGATTTTGGAGGAGTACGTATAATGGCAACTTTCTTCTCACTGGGCACCAAGATGGCAGATTTGGGGGTTCCTGGTGTGTGAGGGGTCCTGGGGTAGCTCGGGGTTCCAGGAGTGCCTGGCGTGCGTGAAGAATAGCTTGGTGGGGTGCCAGGAGTGATGGCAGTTGATCCAGGGGTAGTGGGTGTGGAAGTTCCACTCTTTCCTGCTCTGCGAATCGGCTCTGACCCTATATAAATGAACAAAACCAAACCAAACTAATACCACAGCATCAGAAAATTCTTGCGACATCCTCTTCCCTCAGGTTGTTGGAACTCACAATACATGAACTTTTTAAAGAGTTTAGAATATTTGCAGATTACAACAATCCACCAAAAGGTGAAAGTTCCTTTTTTTAGGCTTATAACCTGGTGACATTTTTGAACATGCATTGCTATCGGTGCAAAGAAAGAACTAGGGTTTTCTTGATTTATTCTTCTTACTTCTCACTACGAAGCCACCAAAAGTTTTTTATCCTTGTGGGATCATTAAGGAATGTGGATCTGCTGTAAGTTGGGGGAAGAATCTGTCCTTCATGTTCTATGTGGATTAGTATTTACTAAAGATTTCCTTGAATGATGTGTGGATCACTTGCTCTTTTGTGCAAGAAGTTCATTCCAAGATTCAGGTAGACATACAACAGTGTACTGCTAGCAATAATTTTGACCTGTGTGCAAAGTCATTTACTGAAAAGTATTTCAACGTTACTCTTACAGCTTATATTGAGGAACGCTGTGTGTTGCAAATGTTTACTAAAATCTAAGCAATTATATCAGACATTGTTTTACAGTATCATGTATTTCTTTTTTACGGAAATTTGGCTCAGTTCTTTTTTTTTAATTTTTTAAAAAAATTTATTTATTTGTCAGAGGGAGAGGGAGAGAGAGCGAGCGAGCACAGGCAGACAGAGTGGCAGGCAGAGGCAGAGGGAGAAGCAGGCTCCCTGCCGAGCAAGGAGCCCGATGTGGGACTCGATCCCAGGACGCTGGGATCATGACCTGAGCAGAAGGCAGCCGCTTAACCAACTGAGCCACCCAGGTGTCCCGGCTCAGCTCTTAATACCAAAAAATAATCTATTTCTCTTCTTAGAAAAATGGGATTTTTTAAAGATTTTATTTATTTATTTGACAGAGAGAGATCACAAATAGGCAGAGAGGCAGGCAGAGAGAAGGGGAAGCAGGCTCCCCACCAAGCAAAGAGCCCAATGTGGGGCTTGATCCCAGGACCCTGAAATCATGACCCAAGCCGAAGGCAGAGGCTTAACCCACTAAGCCACCCAGGTGCCCCCAGAAAAATGGGATGTTTTAATAACATAATCACAGTGAATCTTGTGCCCGATTGTTTTCTCTTATATTTTCATTACTAGTTTGCAGTTTGGAGTCGAATTAATAACCCCTCCCCCCACTGTCAATTATACAGGCTATTGTGAGATGCATTTCTTTGCCTCAACTTGATGTTAGGGTCATTTTATTATTTAACTTCTTCCTCCCATTTTCCGATACTATGTTTCTTTCGTATTAACTTTTTACCTGTGTGTTTGAATGCCATTTCAAATACTTTTTTGAAAGTGTAACACCATAGGGGTGCCTGGGTGGCTCAGTGGGTTAAAGCCTCTGCCTTCAGCTCAGGTCATGATCCCAGGGTCCTGGGATCGAGCCCCACATCGGGCAGGGAGCCTGCTTCCCCCTCTCTCTCTGCCTGCCTCTCTGCCTACTTGTGATCTCTGTCTGTCAAACAAATAAATATTAAAAAAAAAAGAAAGTGTAACACTATAGATGAGACTATACCACCTTACAGATTTCAAAGCCCTTTTGTGAATACCAAACATTTGATGGCCAACAAACACAGTAGTTAGAGACAGCTCTTATCGTTCCTAATTTAAAAATGAGGATATTGAGTCTCATTTACCCAGATGATACTAAATTCTAAGCCACATATGATATTTAGTTTCTTAGCCTTAAAAATCTTTTGCTTAAGGGGCACCTGGGTGGCTCAGTGGGTTAAAGCCTCTGCCTTTGGCTCAGGTCAGGATCCCAGGGTCCTGGGATCAAGCCCCACATCGGGCTCTCTGCTCAGCGGGGAGCCTGCTTCCTCCTCTCTCTCTGCCTGCCTCTCTGCCTACTTGTGATCTCTGTCTGTCAAATAGATAAATTAAAAAAAACCTTTTGCTTAAAATAACACATTGATTTTAAAAATAGGGCACTTATTTACATTGTTTACATTTATTATTCAAATTCCTTCACTTTTTTTGTGTGTTTTATAGGAAGGGCATGAATTTTATTTTTTATTACTACATATGTATATTTTGTAGGATCAATAAATCTTCTAGAAATTTTGTAGAGGGTAAAGGTATAACTCATTAACTTTTAAATCAATGAAGTGGAAGGGATCTTTGAGTTATCAGTGTGGGAAGTTCTTCCTGAGAAAGAGGATAATTAATCTTTGCTGAAATAATTACAAAGAGTGAGCTCAAGAGAGCTTCATAGATAATTATAATCTACAGGCAATATTTATTTACCCATTGGTCTGGGTTCAGTCTCCTGAAGAAACAGAATTATTTCACTTCTTTCAGTGAACAGTTTTTATGTATGAAGTGAAAGTTGCCCTGTGTCTTTTTTTTTTTTTTTTAACGTAAGGGCAAATGATAGGTAGACTCCTCAACCAATAATATGAAATTGGATATAAGAAGACTATGCAATAAATTAGTGTGTATTCTATGATTTTTATCACTTTCCACAGAAAGGACATTTCAAGACCAGGATGTTACAGCCACATCCAACTTCCTTCGTACATAGCTTGTTTTTGGACTGAGTTTTTGATGTTCGAGTCAGTCACTGTGTCCTTCAGAAAAATCTCTTCAGGGGCGCCTGGGTGGCTCAGTGGGTTAAAGCCTCTGCCTTCAGCTCAGGTCATGATCCCAGGGTCCTGGGATCGAGCCCCACATTGGGCTCTCTGCTCAGTGGGGAGCCTGCTTCCCCCTCTCTCTCTGCCTACTTGTGATCTTTGTCTGTCAAATAAATAAATAACATCTTAAAAAAAAAAAAAAAGAAAAATCTCTTCAGAAACTTCATTTCTTCCTTAAATGTTTTCATCATGACATTGGTGTCATGATGATGAAGGTGATGAAGTCATATTAATATTAATAAGAATATTAATATTCTTCTTAATATTATAAGCTCAGGTCTTTTGGGGAGCAGGATATTCTTTCTGTTATTTGCCACTGTACCTAACACTGATGCCTTTCCTGGGACCTGAATATAGTAGAAGTTCAACATATTTCCTTTTTTAATAGTACAAATTGGATTCAGACTTTATCAGTGTGTTGAGGTGTTTTTTACTTCATGGAGACTAAGCTGAAGCAATATTCTGCATGTACATAACAAGTTTCTGTAAAAGAAATAAAATTTTTTAAAGTAAATGTCATTTCTATACTCATAGAAAATGGCATTAAACTCAAGAAAACTAAGGAATGAAGGTTTTGTGTTACATCTGAAGAATGAAGAAAAACCAAAAGCATTAAGTCCTAACACCACTGTTCAACAGATACAATCAATTTTTAGTGTAATAAATTATATTCTTGTCTTCAAATGACAAAGTTGAGCATTTCCTATTTGTTCCGAAACTGAGTTAAATCTGAATTAATAAAACAATTTAAAATATATTTATGAAAAATACATATTCACGAATTACTGTGTTAAGCTTATTAATCTTGGTTCTTATTAATCTTGTCAACTCTTCAATGATGATGCCTTTCTCTCCTAGCTTTGTTTCTCTCAGCTCTTTCAATAGCTGTACAAAATGCCACGACATGTCTATGTGCAGTTACAGAGATGATGGGCAAACGGGAGGAGGCATATTGCTTGCTCTTCTAGTTGTCCCTATGCTTTTTAGTTATTGCTATATAGAGAGAAAATAAACCCTATGCCCTGAGATTATCAGAGTATGAATTATGTTCATTACCACATAATAAAATACATTATGCTTATGAACATGAGTTAGAAAGTCAAAATAGAATTGGTTCAGAAATAAAAACAATTTGTATGCAGATGCACTTTAAAAGGCAGAGCACAGTGGTTTGAAGATGTGGATTTATGGATGAAATGCCATTTGCTTCCATAACCACAAATAGAAGCATAATTCAAAGTTATCTGAACAGCTTCTATATTACTGATGCCCAATTCCAACTCCATATATTTGGGGTAAAGGTCTTTTCTCAAGAGATTACTCTCTTAAATGCCTAGTTCATTTGAATATTTTCGTTACGAAAGAGTTTAGTGATTTTAACATATTCCTGGCATGTATTTCAAAGAGTGTTAATTTTTCATGAAACTAAGTGGTATGTAGGTCACAACTGCTCTAAATACAATAAACATTTTCACTTTAGGCAAAAAACATGCTTTAAGTGCCATACAAAATAGTCACATTTGAAGTGGATCAATTATTATTAAATATTTTAAGAGTAAGTGGTAAAATTAACTATAATAAGATAGTAGTTGCAATTTCTACAATTTTTAATGGATTTTAAATGACAGAGATTATATTCTCCAAGCGATTCTACATAGCATTTTTCTAGTACTATTTCTTCCAAATAAAAATAAAGAAGATATTAAGAGGGCAGGTCATGAAGTTATCAGTGGGCTGAAAACCAAATTCAACCACTTTCTATCTTAGTAGCATTGGACAAGTTACTCTCTTTTTTTCCTCATCAGTAGATTTAATGAGGTTATTAATACCTAACCATCAGCACTGTTATTTAAATTAATGAAAAATGTGTCTTCAGATTTTAGCATCTATATGTGCTCAATAAATGGTAACTATTTCTGTTGTAATAGAAACATGTTTATGAAAATAATTTTAACCCATGCTTTAACTAGATAATCAATCTTGGTAGTAACACAACTCCTGCGTGGGTAATGATTGCAACACTTTTATATTTCTTATTTAAACTGTGATAACTGCCAACCAGTTCATTATGGGCCATCAATCAAAAGAAACAAACTATTGCTCTGAACATGTTATGTGTACATCCTCATTGGAATGCAAATTCTTAACAAATTGAGCAGAATCTGAGGTTTGATTTAGGACTTGGATTCCTAAGAAGGGTCAAGCTTACATAGATACATATTTTTAAAAATTCCTGACTATTGGTTTTCTCTATTAACTACTTCTTTGTAGGTCTCATTTTCCACAACAATCATTTTAACTCACACAGCTGTTTTGGATCCATCAATAGTTTGATTTTCTGATTCTTGGAGGAAATATAATTTGTTTTCAGTGTGTGTTTTCCTTGGAAGATGTAAAATATAAACACATAATAAGCTCTATGCCACTTAAAGGATTAAAAAGGAAGCCATAAGAAAATAAACCTACTGGTAGTCCGCCGTGCTGAAGAGGAGATGGAACTGTTGAGAGAGAATGAATTCTCATCTCTGTCTCCTGACACACCACGACGAGGAGGGAGAATGGAGGAGGGTCTGGGCAGAGAAGAGCGCTTTTCTGGGCTCTTGGTTACTCCATCCTGATTGGGGAAAAAAAAAATTGGATTCTTGTCAATCTTCAATTACACAAAGTGATTACATTGCTGTATTTTTCCTCTTGGGCTGATAGATAAATTTCTTTTAATATACACTACTGAATTTCATATATTTATAAGCTTTTCTACTTTGAAACTTAGAGTTTGTATTTGCCTAGAAGTTTTATAAAATACATTATTTTGGAGTTAGTTCTAATAATTGATCATGAAATTCAAATTCTAAATAATAACATGGGTAAAATGAATTTACTCAAGTAATCTCCAGTGAATTAATAATTTTAATTAATAAAGTAAAATTTAATAATTTTACTAAAAAATCTTCATTAGCATGATAACTTATTAATCAGAAAGGGCTGCCAAGGGGCATTGCATGCATACCAATTAACAATGATCCCTTATGTCCATTATGTGATTGGAATTCTAAGTACTTTACATCCATTTATGATTTAATTCTTGCCACAAAATACTATATGCATTTTATACCCAAGGCAACAGGCTGAATTAGTTTATGTAATTTTTTCAAGATCACCGAGTTGATAAGTAGCAGAGGTAGTATTAAATCCTGATGTGTCTGATTGAGTCCAAATGGCACATTATGTTATATATAATTTGCCTTTATTAGATAATACATATTATATATTATATACTATGATTAATACATATTTATTACACATATTATGTGTAGTATTATATATAGCACA
Source organism: Mellivora capensis (assembly GCA_004024625.1). Taxonomy (NCBI): domain Eukaryota; kingdom Metazoa; phylum Chordata; class Mammalia; order Carnivora; family Mustelidae; genus Mellivora; species Mellivora capensis. Next base: position 34,386 of record PISX010008960.1, read on the forward strand.
TTTTATTTTATTTTATTTAGTTTATTATATATAACACATTTTATTTTACAAAACACCAAATAAATAAATAAATAAATAATAATGAACAGTCTACGTAGAAAGAGACTTTTTTTTTACTGGTTGACTATTAATAACTATTGAGACTCTTATTTGTGTTTAAGAGGGTTTATGGTTTATATGTCTAATATTTTAAAGTTTAGTCTTTGTTTTTTATATATTTACTGAATTGTGTCTTATAACCTCCGAAATTATTTTCTTTTCTGAATCTTCAGTTGACCTGCTGCCTTACCTTGTTCCCTGATTCTGAGTATGGCAAACGGTCTGTGGAGCCTGCTGAGGTGGACTGTATTGAAAAACTGTCAGAAAATGAAGCCCTTTGAGACGTACTAAGACAAGCAGAACTGGATCTTGGGGACTTTGAGCTACCCTGTAAGGCAGGAATCTTTGACAAGGTAGAATTCTAGCCATGAAAGAAAACAAACAAAATCACAAAATAAACCAAACCATGAAGTAAAAGTAAAATTAAAAAAAAATGTATAAACATATAAGAAATTAAATGCCTACTTTTAATAAGACCACATGATAAATGATTATAATCAATGATAGAAATATATATTTATGTTAGAACAAGAGATTTTCATTGAGTAACTCATTTTTAACTGGAACTTAAGAATATTCATATATGAGAATATAGATCAAAATATTCTTCATGAATTCTAAATATAAGTTCTGGTTAATCCATAAGTCTCCCAATGATACTGTATTTGGAAAGTGTTGAGAGTTGGTTGGAAGTTGGAATTGTTCCTTTAATAAATATAACCTTGGAGGTATATTTATAATCAATGTCTTGATCACATTTCAAGAACTTTAGAACAAGGTATATTTAAGGCTTCATAATGGAAAATACTTTCTTAAAGTTGAGAAAATATATTTTCAGATATCTACATTGACTTCATAAGAAAATCACAGATTTTATATAAAATTAGCTCATTTTATGAGTAAAATGCCTACTGGGGGCCAAGTTGTCCTATAGAATTACTAACATTTTTATGTATAGACCACAGTTTGTATATAATATGTTAGAAATTCTAAAAATGAAAGTTAGCATTAAAGATATTGCCCATGAAAACCACTATTTCCAGGTGTTGATAGTCCCCTGAGAGATAGTCAGCAAGTGAAAATCAGTGGGTTGGATGAGCGGCTTTGAAAGGACACTAATGCTCACATGCTACATGTCTCATGGGGGGACTTTGTTAAAAATACAGAAAGGTATGATGAACCTAAGAATATCTTGTCTTCAATAATTAACACGATATAGCTGTTACAAAAACAGCAGTTGAGATTGACGGCTTTATCTCAAGTTTTAAGTTCCACAGGCACTTTAATGGGGGCAGACCCATTAACAGACTGCATGCATCACTTCTTATTTTATAGACCCAGTGTTCTGTGTGGCTGGTGGGCCTGGGTTGACCCATGTCTTTCTTTTCTAATTAATGCTGGCCACAGAACAGCAAATTTAAAAAGTGATACAGGAAAGAAAAAAATGGAATAATTGCATTAACTCAAATTAAGAGAGACAACTTGCTCAAACAAAAACAAAACACAACAAATGAAATGAAGAATTATAGGTCAGGTTCATGATAAAGATCAATTGAAAAATCACAAAGAATTGTTCTGATAGATGTACTGAAATCACAGATAAATAAGAGTTGGCCTTGGTGTTTTAGGAAATTTTTAAGAAGAGGATGAAGTTATGAGGAAAGAAAAAAAATGTTAAACGAGAAAAAGTTAGAAGGAATCGTGGCCTAATCTCTCTTCTTCAGAAAGGTGAGATGGGCATTTATAAGGAAAAAAAAAAACACATTAGCTTTGTGTCAGAAGATGTACATGTTTTTTTTTTCCCAAGTGTAAGCATCGAACACAAATTCTCATTAGGTTACTTGATGACAAAGGGACTTGAAAATTTCCTGAATACTTTTCAAACAAACAAAACAAATGATCAAAAGAGGCAGAAAGAGAGAGAGAGAGACCAAGAAACTGACTCTTAACTATAGAGAACAAACTGATGGATTTCCAGAGGGGAGGTGGGTGGGGGAATGGGTTAAATAGGTGATAGTGATTAAGAAGAGCCCTTGTTGTGTGTGATGAGCAGCAGGTGGTGGATGGAAATGTTGGATCACTATATTGTACAGCCAAACCTAAGATTATACCATATGTTAACTAACTGGAATTAAAAGTCCAAAAATAATTAAAAGTTCAAAAAAAAGTTTTTCTGAACAATGTCCAATTAAAAATGTTTTTTAATGGGGGAAACCTGACTTACTTTCTATATCTGCTCCTAAAGACTTTGACCTTTCAAATAACAGCAACAACAATAACTATCACTGTTTATTGAATAAATACTATGCTCTAGGCACTATACAGTATACTGTTCTATAATTTTCATAACTAACTTAGGATATGGGAATTTTTATTCCTCCCTTTATTTTTGGAAAATTAAGACATATGGAGAAAATGATCATATAGCTAATAAATGTTCAAGACCTGGACCTGATCTGCTTCATAACTCTGCTCTCAACCAACACAACTCACTGGTTCCCCATCAGAAACAAGAGGTAAAGAGAAAGAAATCTTGGAGTTACAGTATTCTCAAGCCCAAATATTTACCAAAGCAATATATGGATTCTATTGCTTGCTGTATGTTCAGGAATATGTCTGAAAACATTATATAAAAATCAATTTTTTAAATTAACATAAAGTCCATTAGGTTCAAAATGATATAAAAAGTTTGGCTGTCATTGGAAAGGAATTTCTGTTTTTCACAGTAAAAAAATGGAAATCTAAAATCTTACCAGTTTTTAATTTATTTTTCTTAACCCCTTTATTTTTATTTTTTAAATTTAAATTCAATTAACATATAGTGTATTATTAGTTTCAGAGGTGGAGTTCAGTGATTCAGTCTTAAATAATACACAGTGCTCATTGTATCACATGTCCTCCTTAATGTTTATCACCCAGTTACCCCACCCACCACCCCTTTCCCCTCCAGCAACCCTCAGTTTGTTTCCTATGATTAAGACTCTCTTATGGTTTGTCTCCCCCTCTAATTTCGTCTTGTTTTATTTTTCCCTCCCTTCCCCTATACTCCTCTCTTTTGTTTCTTAAATTCCACATATGAGTGAAATCATATAAATGTTTTTCTCTGATTCACTTACTTCACTTAGTATAATACCCTCTAGTTCCATCCATGTTGTTGCAAATAGCAAGATTTCACTTTTTTGATGGCTGAGTAATATTCCATTGTATATACATCACATCTTCTTTATGCATTTGTCTGTCGATGGACATCTGGGCTTTTTCCATAGTTTGGCTATTGTGGACACTGTTGCTATAAACTTTGGGATGCAGGTGCCCCTTCGGATTACTACACTTGTATCTTTGGGGTAGATATGTAGTAGTGCAATTGTTGAGTTGTAGGGTAGCTCTGTTTTTGTCTTTTTGAGGAAACTCTACACTGTTTCCCAGAGTAGCTGTACTGCTTGCATCAAAATCTTACTAGTTGTTAGAATGCTAAACAAAGACTTGTGATTTACATATTATATGATGTCTAAACTCCAGAACATTGTGATGCAATACTAGTCAACATTACTCAAACCATTTGTTGTAATTTTAGGAATTCTTTAGTGGTGTTTTTTTTTTTTAAGATTTTATTTTGAAGTAATTTCTATTTCCAATGTGGTGCTTGAACTCATTACCCCAAGATCATGAACTGATCCACCAACTGAGCCAGCCAGGTGCCCCTCTTAGTAGTCTTTTAATTTTTTTTCCCTTCAGTCAGAAAAGAGTAAAATACTTCATGTTGGCTTTAGTCTTTTGTAAGTTTAAAAAATAATGGTCAATCAAATAAAAAAAATACAAAAGATTATAAATATGAAGAAGTTAAGTATCATCAATGCAACCGAATTAAAACATTTTAGCTCCATAACTTGGCAAATATAGAAAAAGCATAGGAATATCTAGTAATAATAATGAACATGGGCACTCTCATATACAACTAGAGGACGTATAAGTCAGTAGAACCTTTCTGGAGGACAACTTGACAATGTGTAGCAAAACTTTAAATGTAGACTTTCGGGACGCCTGGGTGGCTCAGTTGGTTAAGTGGCTGCCTTCCGCTCAGGTCATGATCCCAGCATCCTGGGATCGAGTCCCACATCGGGCTCCTTGCTCAGCAGGGAGCCTGCTTCTCCCTCTGCCTCTGTCTGCCTGTTCTCTCTCTCTCTCTCTCTCTCTCTGAGAAAATAAATAAATAAAATCTTTAAAAAAAATAAATGTAGACTTTCTTCTTAAAACAGTAATTTCACTACTAGGAAATTATCCTAAGGAAAAGCATATGGATGCAACCACAGATTAAGCCAAAAAGATTTCTACAGTAATATTGTTAAAATGGTAATAAAAATAGTTTAAAAGTCAAACAATAAGGAATTGAACAAGTATATCACTATAAATAAATAAAACACAATGCAATGTAGTTATTAAAGTGATGTACGAGAATGTTTAATGACAGGGAAATCTGTTTATTGTTTAGTTAAAAAGCTGATGCAGTGTTTCCATTTATGTTATTATACCTAAAAATGAGTAGAGAAAAATAAAGATTTTACATCAAAATGGTTACTGTAGTTTTCTTTAGGTAAAAGGATTATGATACATTTTTACTCATCTACATTGTTTAATTTTCTCATATTCTTATTTTGTAGTAACAATAATGAAAATGTACATCAAATACAGTTTAGTCTTGATCGTAATGATTTATCTCAATTCTGTGAAGAGTAAATAAATTGAGTTCCCTTATTTTTGCCAGATTATCACTTGTTTCCATTTTACTAAAAAAGAGGCAGCCTACATCCAAGCTCTGCCCTCACCAACTGCTACCACATGTCATTCCAGAGGACATTGAGACATGCCCCAATGCCACCAAGAATCACTGTGGGTGAGTGAACGATTTAAAATTATATTTAAGAGTAAACATCTGAAGTCTACTGTATAACAAAAGTTATTGAGATTTTGCCACCAATACCAAAGGGAACTTCAAGCAAAAAGCAAGAAAAAAAATTATATTACTCACAGAGACTTTGTCCTTTGCCTGTTTAAATACACTGGAAGCCTGAGTTGATTCACCACCTGTTGCTGTCAAAAAAAGAAGATAAAAACAACCCCAAACTTAGTGGCTTAACAACCACACAAATGAATTTTTCAGTATCTTTTGGATACTCAATTATGTCAACAGAATAATGCAAAGCAAAAACTTTGCTTATTTTGAGATTCGAATTGAATAACTGAAGAAACCTGAATAAGAACATTCTAGCATGTGGCTCCCGCTATAATGTGTGCTAATTAATATAACCCAGGTTCACCAAGGCACAGGTAAGCACACCAAATGATTTCCTATTGGTTACCATGGTACCTCTAAATACTGTTACTACACGAGCATAGATTCTTTAGAAGTAAAGTCACAGAACAACAATCCAATGCTGTAAAATTTAATAAAAGGGGGAGTGATTGGTTTCTAGGGTTGGCACAATATTAAAGAGTGTTCATGGAGATTCCCAAGCCCTCTTTTGGTAGCCAATGGCATACCCACAGATATTCCTACATTTCTTATTCCAAACTCAGCCAACCCCTTTCCCTCTGCACCCCTTCATTTCACAATATAAATGACACACTTGTTTGATGTGAAACGTACCACATGAGAAGAAAAATAGCTTGTCAAGGAAAGAAAACACGAGAGGAATTTTAAGTTCAGTAATACAGAACATGTTCTACACATGCACTTCCTGTATGAAATTATTACCACATCTGTTACTGTTGTTTCTCTTGGTGCTGTTTTATACCTCTGGTTTCAGTCTTAAACTTCACTATCTCCAGCACATTTTCTGTTGATGACTTACCTGACTTGACTCGAATATTTCTCATGATTGAAAACAATCCTTTGAGTTTTGGAAAAACTATCCCTATTTAAAAATTGTTCTTAGAGAACGTAAGGCACAAAGCTTGTATAGTTACCTCTTCCTATTTTCTTTCAGAAAAGAGAAAATCCCAGCGGGGCGGCGGGGGGGGGGGGAAGCTTATGCTTATAAGCACTCCCAATGAATTTCAAAAAGGATTCTTACATCACGTGCAACTCTTAACACCAATATAACTGTCTACAAGATGCTATATACTATTTAGGACTAGCTAGGGAGATTATTCACAGACTCTGGAATGATTTTATTTCTTTAAGAAGTAGTGCAAGTAATGCTTTACTAATAGCTCTGTAATATTTCTTAAATTTCTGTGACATACAGTTTGCTTCAAGCCAATAACATCCGTGTTCGGTATATGCTATCTGCTTGAGTATTTTAATATTTGAACAGACTAAGGGAAGATCCTAATTAGTCCAAAGACCTTAAATTTCCTTTAATGGATGAGTTAAAAAGGCAATTCATTCTCAGTGTGGTAAATCGAATACCAATAACATGTCAAACACTTCACCAAAACATTTGATGTTTCCTCCAAAATTCCATAATACTGATATATTCTTTCATCCTCTTATACATGATATAGGATTTTTATGCCCAACCAAGAGAGTCTGCCTGTTCAAGCATTTGTCTAATTAGAAGTAAAATTCCAAATTAAAAGCTAATGAATTAGAATAGAAGAGTTGGAGATGTCATGTCAATTTCTGAGAAACACTTTTCAACCTGAACTTTTATCACCAAGGTTTCTGTATTATTTATGAGTCATCCACTTTCAAATATTGCCTTAAAGATTTAGTTCTTGGAGGAAAGCTCATGAGATGATTCCCATATGAACAATACAGAATATTTGAAATTTTATTGACTATCATAAAACCATAGATTACCTTGATTTTCTTTTTCTTACAAAGGTTAATGCTGCTCTTAATCATTAAAGCCATCAGAAGGTTTATATAAAGGCACTCTTTTTTTTTTTACCCCTAATAAAGGCACTTCCAATATACAGTGTAAAGGTAAATATTCCTTTCTGATTTAGCAATTTGATATCTAATTTTGTAGCTTGCAATTGTGCTACTTAATAAATGCTACAGTAAAATGCATTGCAAATTAAGATTATCCTGGGATAATTATACATTAAAACGAATACTTTGCACAGAAATTTAGGAATAGAGTTTGCATTATAGATATTTGTATGAGCTTTTATTGTGATTTGTAATAAGTTGCACTCCTTCATTTCACCACTTTTTTAAGAAATTAAAAACAAGTATATTTGAAGAAAACAGAAAAATAAGAAGATGGCAACACAGAAATACACCTAAGTTCTAAGAAATTCTAGGGGAAGGAGATTTATCTGGGAATTCTGAATACTAAATTATATAGAAAAATTAGCAGTTTGAATCCAACACATTTAAGAAAATCCCAATGACAAATCGTCAGTGAGGAGACGTAGTACAGTGAACTGAAAGCCTTGCTAATTTTGGAAACGAGGAATAAAATCTAATGGGATGAGCAGGCAATTTCATCTTTTTTTTTTCTTTCATCTGAAGCAAAGTAATTTTGCAATCACAATTTTACCCCAGATTTGCTTTTCATTTTCAATCTTGAAATCACTACCCATTCTTGGCAAATTCATCAACATCAGTAACAGATTTGGCAGTAACCATGTAGAAAAAAGGACAAATACAGTATGGGTTTAAGCATGAGAGAGATAAATAAGCAAAATAATGAGAATGCATACCACGGTTATATTCATCGTCATCGTCTAACCAAACACACAGAATGAAAAGAGGAATCCCCAGAACGTGACACTAGAGCACAATGCCAAGATAAAATCACTGCTAAGTCTGAGCATGACAAAGAAACAGATGGTCATGACCTCTTCTGCAGGGAGGGAAAAAAAAAAGAATAATGATACAAGACATTTAATAGCAAAATTGTTCATGACTGCTAAGATTCTCGGAAGAAAAACAAAATGAAGAAGCTGCTACAGGAATGAGATAAAAAAAAAAATACATGTCTATGTTTGCCAGCCACATTGCAGAACTGAAGAGTCACCTGTGGTTTTCCGCTTAACACAGGAGAGATGAGTTGGTCTAGTATATTTGATAGCAGGTTTTAAAATGAATTTCCTGGAGGGAGAGTGGGCCTGAACTTCTGTTTTTTTAGCAAGTTCAGCCTTCTTATAAACTGCTACGAATAAAGAAAAACACAAAAAAGCATACCATCAGGAGAAAAATAAACACTTGGAGCCAAACCGAACGGAATTTCATAAATAATTAGTTACCACTGTTAGGAAGTTTCTTCTACAAAAGAGTAATAATACATTCAAAAACATTGTTAAAGAAGTTATGGTGAAATGAACCTTTTTTCCTTCTCACTTCATCTCTGGAGACTGTGCTAGGTTCCTTTTTAGCTATTTTTCTTTCAGGAGTGGAAATTCTGCCTCTCCCGGTTTTAAAAGGCTTTTCTTTTCTATGTTTCTCAAGAGATGGTCTCCGAGCTTCCTTTTCAGCTTTCTCCTCTTTAGGAATAGTTTCTAACTGTTCTGTCATGATGCTCCTATCATCATCTGCGGATCAAAGCAAACCATGACAACAACAACAACAACAACAATAACAACAACAGCGAAAACATTAGTAACAAATGTACCAAATCCTTCATGTACTTAACAAAATGCAAAATAGAGATAAAGAGACATTTAAATATGTTTAAAACAAGAAAGAAATCCATTAGGTTATTGGATTTTATTTGGAAGTAGAAAATCGTAAAAAATGCACACCTTGAGTGTCCACCCAGAGGCTGTCCGCGTCCATGACGGAGTCGTCAATGGTGGTCTCGTCTTTGTAATCGTCATAGGTTTCCGTCTTATATTCTGAGAGGGCAACCTCTTCTCTCTCCGGGGAAGCTGGAGCCTCTGGGGAGCCATCCTTGGGTTCCGCCTGGGCTTCGGCTGCCTCTTCTACTTCGAGCTCTTCTTCGGCATGGGGGGATGGTCTCCTCTCCATCTCAGGCTGCTCCAGGGCTGCAAAACGCACGCTGTGCGAGCCCGACTCCCCTTCATCCGTTGTGGTTTGCACCACCGTGATAAAGTCATCCTCGATGGTCACAACGGACTCAATCACGCCTTTGTGCTCACCGGGACAGGTCTCCACAAATTCCTCCCTGACACCTGGGACGCCCAGGTCGGTAATCTGAAGGGTGTCCGAGCGGAAGAGCAGTTTATCATATTCTCCCCGGGCTTCTATCTCTTCTTCCTCGCTCTGAGCCTCTGCGGGTTCAGCCCCGGTGGCTTCAGGTAATGGCTCTGCGACGTCGGAGGGCGTGACAGAGATATCTGGGGTCTCTTTGCTTTCTTCTTTCGGCTGCTGAATGAATTCCATTTGGACATCAGCTCTCTCATCTGGGACTAAATCGGCCTCCGAAACAGCGGGTGCACAAGGTATCTCGACCGACAATTTGATGGCAATCTCATCTTGAATCAGAGAGGACTCTGGGGAGGTTTCCTTTTTGCCCTCATCGGCTTTCAAGGACTCCATGGTGAGGCTCTCATGCTCACCGCTGGACTCATAGGACTCTTCCTTGTCTACAGCCTCCTGGTGCACCAAGTCAGGCTTGGCCACCTTCTCCTTGATTTCCGTCTCACTGACCTTAATGCCTTCTTTTACGTGGCCAGACTCAACACTCATAAATGCATCTGCCTCCTGAGGTGCTGGAGATAAGGGGATGAGATCTTGTGCAGCCTCGAGGTTAAGCTCTGTTGCCTTTCCGGCATCGACAGTCAGCCCTGCGGCCATCTGTCCAAAGTCACTGATTTTCACATCTAATTGACCCTGGTCAGCTTTCTTTGCAACAAAATCCAGTTCTGGTTCAGCTTTTTTGGACGGTTCAACCTCAGCTACTTCTGGCACTGAACTAAGACCTTTCTCGGCTTTCTCTGCCGCGGGAGGTGATGCATCTTTTGATACGGTCGGTTCTTTGGTCGAAGCGTGCTCGTGGGTCGCTCCTAATCCAAATGTTTCAACCTTATCACTGGCTTCTTCTGTTGCTTTCGCATCAGCATGTTCTTCACTCTTTTCTAATACAGTATCCAGCTTATCATTAGCTTTCCTCTCTTGATCGAACTCCCTACCCAGTCCCGATTTGTCACCAGAGATATGTGGGGACCCTTCTTTCTCAGCACCGAACTCATCTTTGACTCTTCCCGCAGCTGCCAATTTTACTTCAATCAAGGAAAGGTCTGTGGCTAGATCTCTTCGCATTTTATCATCAGAGCCTTCATAAAAGGAGCCACTCTCCCCTGACAAATTCTCACTGTCTTGAACGGGGGAGGGGAGCGGGACTGTGTATTTATTGAACACACAGTACCCCAGGTCTTCCAGCTGACTATCTGTCTTTACGATGACATGGTTTTCATCGGTGACAGGGGGCAAGCCGGTGACACTCTCCTCAACCACAGTCTCGGATGGGACTGACGTCCTCCTGGCCACCTCAGCATCTGCGCTCACGGAAGCTAATCTCGACCTTGTGCCTGCCAGATCTAGCATCTCAGGCAGGTCAGGAGCCAGGACAGTACCATTTTTGTAATAATCTTTGGCTAAGAAAGGTGACTCACACGAGGTCTCCGCTTGAGCAGTTTGCTGCCCCGCAGCTTTTTCCCCCTCTGACTGTTCTTCCTCTTTGCTTTCCACAGGGAAACAGGGGGCTTTCTCCAGTGCAGGCGTTGTGGCTGGGAGGTAATCTTCCCCTTCGTCCATACTTCCACTGGTGTTGGTTAGAATATCCGAAGCCAGAGGAGAGAGATCATGTCCCCGGCCAAAGTTAAATCCAAGGGCTATGGAATCCAGGCAAGACATGGGCAAATTGATGGACATGCTCCGTTGTTCTATCGCAGACCTCCCACCGAGTCCTAGGCTCCTGCTCAGCGTCAGGTCGTCCTTATTCTTACTGTGGAGGTCCCGCTTCTCCCCATACACTTTTGGATCGATAGTGAACATTCTTTCCTGAGGAGAACTGGGCTCTTCAGGCAAATCCGACGGGTAACTCTGTGCAAGAGTGCTGTACCCTGTCTCTTGTGCGGGAGGACGGGGCTGGGCTTCTTTACCCGCCTCAAGTCCCTGGTCTCCGTTTTTACACACGGGAGATACGGTCTCAAAAGACTCTCGGACACTTTCTCTGGTGTCACTTAGTTCGTAGTAATCACTGCCTGGCTGGATGCTTTTTGTCACGTCATCTTTTAAGGCAGATGTTTCAAAATACTTGGACATTCCTGACTTATCTTCATAAAATGGCACGTCGAGCTCAGCTGTTGCTGCAGCCCCGACCCCTTCCAGCTTAACATCTCTGTCTGCAACTTTTTCTTCAAAAAGGTCCTGGGCTGCACTCTTTTCCCGTACTGCAGCCAGTTCGGGCGTGACTTTCTCCGGCGTCTTAGAGGTCGCAGCTGAGTCTGTGGCTGCTTGCTCCAAACTGACAGGGAATGCGTCCTCTTTTAATGGCTCTGTGGTAGGCTCTTGGCCTTTCTGCTCTTCTTTTGAGACAGTGAGCTCCATGCAGGGCTGAATAATGCCTGTTTCTCCATCTGTCAGTTTCGGGGGCTCACTCTCCTTCGGCCTGGCTTCTTTGTCAGAAATGGCTATTTTTTCTTCAAGCTTCAGCAGAGATTCCTTTTCAGGGAGTGCAGCATCCTGCTCTTTTTTCTGTGCACTCTCAAGCTTTATCGCCCCTTTCTCCTCTCCGAAAACTGTCCCTGGGACGCATTCTTCCATGGTTGGAATGTGGGCGTCTTTGGGTAAGGTGATTGCCTCTGGGGCTGGGGCTTCTGCCATTTTGTCAGGTTGGTCCTTGTGGGGCTCTTCAGCTTTAGAACTATCTTTGGCAGTTGCTGGGCCACTGGTTTCTTCCAGGGATTTTTTGTCATCGGGTGGTAACAGGGCAGGGGCAAAGGGCGATGCTTCTGCAACGATTTCATTCTTCATGACATCTAAAGGAAGAGTGAAGCTGCCAGCCTGAAAGGGGCTGGGCATGGGAGAATCAAACTGTTTCCCTTCCCATCTGGGGATATCCTCGAGGACATCTTTTCCCTTCATGGGGGTGAGGGGGCCAGGCGAAATGGGAGCAGCTAAACCCCACTCGTCCTTTTTGGCTTCCATTGGCATTTCGATGAACCAGTCCTTTTGCTCTTTTGGAGTTGGGGGCTCTGCAGAGAGGCCAATTCCAGGCACCACGAGGCTTGGTTCTGTCTTCTGTTTCGTGTCTTCCAGCCCGGCACCAAGAGTATGCCCAAATAGAGTGAGAGGCGCTTTTTCTTCTTCTGGGCCTTGCATGTCCTTTTTGTCAGGAGAAATTTTAGTTGTCTCAGGCTGAGAAACTAAGGCAGCATGTTTAAGGTCTTCACCAGGCTTACTTTGTTTCTCAGACTCCTCGTCCTTCTTGTCTAATGGCTCAGCTGGAGAGGGGGTCAACTCCTGTTGATCATGGAACTCCATCTTCGAGGCTGGAAGTAAACCTGAAGTAATTGGGTTGATTTTTAAACAAATAATAGGCAAGTGCTTTCAGGCAGTAAGCTTCAAATTATATTTTGAAATGACAAATGAGTGGTAGGGTAAGAAAACAAAACAAAACTATGGAACATGCAGGCATGCTACCCATTTAAAAATCAATATGGAAATGTCAGGACTGAGATAATATTTGTCCTACTGCTGGAATGGACTCCCGTTGCAAATTAATGCATACAGGAATTGTGTATTTTGAATACTTTTTCTCCTTTGTTTGGGCTCTCCTAAATACTATGTAATGTGTGTTGCAGTAGCAAAAAAATTTCATGTGCCTCCTGAAGACAAAAATGATAAATTGAAGAATATTGAAAAAGTCAGTAATATTAGGTACAAAAATACATTAAGGACTAAATATGAAAATGGATGAATGTCTACTGAACTTTTTCATTTGTGTTCTTATTTAAAAATGAACTGGCAGGCCGTGGGCAGAAGGCCAATTCATTCCTAGTAAGTATTATGTTAAAATCAAGTTAATTGATTTATAAATGCCAGGACCAAGTTTTTGACCATGGAAAAATTACTGACACAATTTTTTAGGAGTCATCTGAGATTAAATTTCAGGAATATAAGTAAATATCTGCTACTAACTTTAAATGATAGGACCTAAAAATTGACTAGGTGATTTCTACCACAAATTCAACATTTTTTTTTAATTCAACATTTTTAATTCCTAATCATTAGTTAACCTTATGACAGATATAAGAAAATCTGAATTATATTGTTAATACTGGGTGTCAAATAAATAAATAAAATCTTTAAAAAAAATACTGGGATGTCAGGTGAATAAAAGTTTTAAAAAGAGCCAATTATAATATCTTCCTCTCTCTGGTCATGACCCCATTCCCTGGAACATGACCGACAGTGAGGCACTAAGTAGTGGCTTCTGAGCTTTCACAGAAATTAAAAGGCTCTTTATTTTCATTTGTTCACCAACCAGAAATCTCACTGTGTTTTAAGGTCACAGGTGTCTCTTTGTGGTCATTAGGGCTAAATGTAACTATCTGGGAAAGATTTAGGGACAAATAATAAAATTCAGTCATTGCTCGAAGAGCAAGTATATGGATCATCATTACCTTATACACTTATGTGTCCTGTTGGAACAGTAGGAAAGAAATACTTTACGAACTTCTAATAGAGGTGAGATGGATGAAAACTCAAGAGGTATGGTGATGGTCAAAGATGTTGGCTACCATGGAGAGGAAATGATATGAGAAGCATCAGCAGGAGCTTTTAAGGAAACCAAACCAGTATTCATCGGAGCATAAAAAATATAGCACATTGCGGTTGCAAACAAAAACAATTCTACCATTTAAGCTTCTATGTGCCAAAATCCAACTCTACAGTTTGAAAGAAAAGCATATGAATCGCTGCCCCAAAAATAAAAATAAAAATATACATGTATTAGCAATGTGGCTGGCAAACACTTGGAGATGAGGCGGGGGCGGGGTGAGGGGGTGCGGACAAAAAGCTCACACAGCATCGTCAGCCTGGCTGCAAAGCGTACTGTATCATGGCAAAGTAAAACCAAGACTCAGCTGCAGCATTGGAAAACCTAGCTGCCACACAGCACCTGTGCAAGCCACACTCCTCCGCTCATTAAACCTACAACATCGGTCTCGGATCATGAGGAGACCGAGCCATGGAATAGCATTGGAAAGGCGTCAGGTCGGTAAGCTGCTGAAGAGATCATTTGCAACAAAACACATGCAAATCCTAGGAAAGACACACCTTCCCTGGCAGAGGAAGGAATTGTTACTTCTGGAGACACCTCCTTGACCTCTTTTACACTTTTCTCCTGGGGGGCCCCTGCTGGGGCACTCTCTTCAGGAGCTATGTGAGCCTCCGCACTAGACTCCGCGTGGCCCTCACTGAGGGCCTGGGGTTGGTCTGAGGCCTTGGCAGCCCCACACTCTTTCCCAGGAAGAGTGGCAGGTGTCTCTTCCTCAGCCATTGTTCCCTTTAGCGTTTCTTCTTCTTAGGGATGAAAAAGATGTTGACATCATGACCACAGAACAATACACACAATGGCAGAAATATTACTTAAGGAACACTTTCAGCTCCATTACATGGACCTCGCCAGAACCTTCTTTACCATTTGGATGAGCAGATTAAGATTTGAATGCAACGTGCATTATGTATTGCTTGGGAAATGGTCATATATATATATATATATATATATATATATATATATATATACATACATATATATATAAAATCTGCTAATAACGATGCCTTTTAAAGTCTCATTAAAAGGCTATTTATTTGAAAACTTGAGAGCTGAAAGGGTTTTATTGCTCTATTCCCCTTAGTGGAGATGGCAGTCAGTTGCACACACATGTAGGAAGCTTGCTGGAAATAAGAGATGGTGCTGCTGGGTAACAGATGGTTATGAAAAGACAGATGCATTGATGGACTGAAAAAACCTTTACGTTTGCTAGACATGGGCTGTTTTCTCCAATGCAGTAAGCCCCTGCATATGAATTTCTGATTACTTTATTTAAAACATGCAAACCTCAGTAAAGAATCTTGGAGAATAAAAAACACCCGGCTTCAACAATAATAATCATCAACTATCCTAACAGCTTTATCATGGAATCCATCAATACTATCTTATTTGGTATTTAAGGGCCAAAGTTTCGAGTATTTAAAGTATTAAATAATATTTTAATATAACTTAAGCAATATTTTTAAGGCCAAAGAATTCCTAACTCAATTTATTTTCCCTTCATTGCATTATATGATATGGGAGAATGTAAAAAATTGCAAGGAGTAAGCAAACTATTTTGAAAAGCAAGGTCCAGGTAAAACGGCATCTTAGCATTTAGGAAAGTCTACCTCGGGGATGGAACTGTTACCATATTGCTTCTACCCTTGATATACTGTGTGTAGTTGCCCTTGATCCTGAGTACGACAGTGTGCACATTACCTGGAAAGTCTTGTTTCTGCAGTTCAAAACCAAACCACCAAGATAACTGAATGGCAACCAAACTGCTAAAATATCTTCCCCAAATAGGTGTATCATGTGGAAAAATATTAATAATTAAAATGTAAAAAGCACACTTAGGCCATGAATTATCACGTTCAGTTGCTTCTCATTTGCACTTTCAAATGTCAGTAAAATAAATCCCATTTTATTGCTTAAGAAATTAAACGGGAGTATATAAGCTGCTTTACAGTTCTACAAATGAAAGATTTAGATAAAATTCATATGAAACATTGTTTAAATGGCCACGTGAGAAAGACTACAGCTGGAAAGGAAAGGAATTTTCTTTTTTGAGAACTATTAAGACCGCTGGGCAGGGGGTGGGGGAGGGGAGAAGTACTACATCTATTTCCTCCCACTTAGCACTCAGGAACTTTCATGTTTGTCATTTAATTATGTAAGTAACATTTTAAAAATTCAGATTCCAAATTATTATTAAGGCTATTTTTATAGTGCCACAGAATTAGAGATTTCGACTACAGGTGTGAGACTTTCACTATAGCTGCTTTACTCATGGCACCTTCTTGGGTAAAGTCTAATCAATTTAATCAACATATTTTCCAAATCCACATAACCTTCTGGCTTTCCATTTCCTCATTTTGTATAAATCATGCCTATTTCCACCTGTTTCTCACTCAAAATTTCACATATTTTTCTTAATCGTTGTGAGTTCACACTCTTAGAAGAATTTACTTTTACTCCATGTGGGTTATATTTCTCTATTAGAGTGTCTGAGCCATCGGTGCTGTTTGTTTTCCCATGGATCCTTGAAGAAGTTTATTATCATGAATGTCGTTGGTAGTCTGAGTTTATTCCCACTGCCTTGGAACTATCTGCTCTTTCATTAAATACTGTCCTGTATGGAAATAAACTCTTTGTGCATACAAGTCATTGTTCCCTATTTGAGAATAAGCTCTTAACCTACACAAAACATGTTTTAGCTTTAATTTTGTTGTCCTTTACAAAACTACCTAGTTAGAATGAGATAAATTACAGCCTACCGCCCTCATCACGGCCAGTTATACACTAGGGTCTGCTAGCTTTCTGAGGGTGGAATGACAAAGGCTTTGGATCATTTCCTTCACTTCAGCCCAGGTCTGCTCATGTGAGCCAATATTTAGTCACTTGGGGGAGCCTCTGTAGTTTCTGTAGATGATTAAGTGATTAGGAGAAATACATTCGTTCTGTAACATGCATTCTGCCCTACACAGATTCATGACTTTTCTCTTTTAAGGAGCTTACGTATTGACACGGCACTAAAAAGAAGGCTAACGCTATTTAAGTCTGATCCTAGTAATATTCTGTATTCAAGGAGGAAAAAAATTATACATAGGATCCTCTTCCTCAGTTTGAGTAAGAGGATGTATTCGTCCCCCGCTGATTTATTTACGGGGAGCAGAAAGGAGTCATACTTTAACTGAACTCTTTTTCCTCCCTCCCCTACCCCTTTTTGGGCTTTCTTTTCAGAAGCAATGATACAGAACAAGAAAATACTCCTATGCCTCAAATAAGGCTTATTGTAGATGAGGTGTTTGGCTAGACATATAAACTATATAGGGACTTCACTTTCATATGGAAAAAACAGGCTCCTTCCCTCCCACCCCGCTCCGAAGGTACACTGAGAATGAAGCATGTGGTCAAAGCCGCAGGCTGGGGTGGGGGGCAGGGAGCAAAAGGGGACCATGCTTGGTTCACCTTTCTCCTGGCCTAAGTGGGCCTCTGCACTCTGCGCTGGGACACTGGGGAGCGCACTAGAGGTAGTCCATTGTGAGCGGAACAAAGGATGCTCATAGTACTCCTCATCGGAATGGGAAGGGTCATCATCAGGCACAGATACAGAGATGGAGGGGGCTAGGAGTCTGCGCCTCTCCCCTCTGGTGGCAGGTTGGTGGCTGGGGAAACTGTGTAGAGGACCCACTGGGTCCTCAGCTCCTTCATCTACAAACAGACACACAGGAAGAAACTGCAGGGAGAACTGGACAAGACAGACACAAGATCCGACGAACGAGACAAACACCTGCACAAGGACACAAGGGGCCACAGAAGTAGCACAGCGGGATGGAAGGGAATTAGCAAGACCAAGCTGGTGGAGGATGGGAGGCAGTGAGTGTTTCATGCTTCCGTAGCCACTGAATTTACACTAGTCACCCCCTTTACTGCAAAATAGAGATTAACTATACATTCCCCTCAAACAACTCAGAATCACCACAAAAACACTGCAATAGAAACAAAGCCTTACAATACAAATGCGTCAATCGGAAGAAATTCTTTCAAGTACATTCTTTGCATGCTTCTGTCAATATGTTTATAAGTTAAAAAAGAAGAAAGGTGTTAGGACCCGATGCATTACAACAATAACAGGGGAGAAGAATCCTGTTTGAAGCACAACCTTAATGATCTAGGATGCCCATATAGTTAGCATTTGGGTTATTTTAATTTTTTGTTAATGACTTTCACCAGAAAGCCATTTTTAATTCCAGGCCTGTTAAGAAAAATCTCAGGTGCATTATTCCTCCTCCCTGCCCAGCTGAGGAGAGCCCAGCGGTGTAGCTCCTTCTTTGGGGCTAACTCTTAGGGGGCATCCTTTCGGACATTGGTTCTCATGGTTTTAGGAAAGTTCCTAATAATATAAACTCATTTTCTTTTCTTTTTCTTCTGAGAGCTTTCAAGATAGCATTAGCTGACAATGATTTCTACAGAGCTGGATTCAGATTCACTAAGACTTTATTCTATGTGGTTTCACCTCTGACTCTTGGCTGTTTTTATATTTCAAACCCTCATTGCATATTTCTCATGCTATGCTAAAGTAACTACTCTTACTTGTGTCCTTTCCAGTGTCTTGGCTTAGAACTCTGCCTTACTTCAATAGATTTCCTTAAGTACACAAGTATGGGTCAGTCTGCTTAGCACTTGTATTCTGGCATATTTCAATGAGCTTTAAGGATGGTGGCAACAAATATTTGGCTTCCGATGTGGTACAGACCCTACATCTCAGGCCTTCATGACAGGTTGCTGAATTTGCTAATCACTGTTTATTTAGTTACATAGGAAATAATTTTTAGATTTCATAACTTTCAGGAATAAGAATTATTAAAATTTATTGAAAGTCCGTGTGCCTAATTTTTATTTCTATCAACATTTAAGCAGCCAGATTACAGCAATTTATTTGAAAATGCACTGTATGGTTAGGGCAGTATCTTATTTTGAGCAACCAAGTGCTGACAACTGAAAATAAGGTTGAAATCATAAAGATACTGAAATAACACTCTGTAGAGGGAATACTTTTAAATCTTTTGAGCACGTTGTTTACTGATTGATCCGTGTTATTTTTTTCTGGATGGGTGCTCAGAACTTTTTCAGCCATGCTGCTTATTATATCATGGGATAGCAGAAGCCTAAAATTACATTTGATATTCTTAGTTCCAACTCGGCACGATTTCTCAGCTGAACAGATAATTGGCTGAGATCTGGCCTACAACACTGGCTGAATCATAAGCCCTGGGCTTGTCACATGTCCTAGCCATTCATATTTCCTCCAGGACTCCCGGAGGCTCTCAACACTGCACATATGCAAGTTACTTCTAACACTTTCAATAGGCTCAAAAAATTGCATGGACAATCTGTCTGTGAAAATGGCACAGTTGTCTCTCTGGTGGAAAACGTCTTCTGGGGAGTAGAGCAGACTGCAATATAAAACTAAAGAATCTGAAACTGAGAGCTGGGAGTTTAAAGGCAATACTCCTTGGATGTTTGAACCTTGTGAAGATTTTGACTTTCTCTTTCTTGTTGCCATTGCTCATTTCTGTGATGAAAACATCACAGAGTCTTGCTTCAGATCTGTAACATTTCAAAGAAATAGTGTTTTCTATTCTGAAAACTTTTGCTTTAAACAGAGAATGACAAAAAGAGAAAAAAAAACTTTAAGGGCTGTAGTGGAAAGGAGCTTCTTTGTAGTATTTGTATGGCACTGAGCCAGCAGCTTCAAAAAGACTGCCCAGTAAAGTCCAGTCTTGGTACTATGAGCTGTGTGTGTGCTCCACATCTCTGCTTGGGACCTATGAGCCTGAACTTCATCTACAAGTTCCAGAGATGTGCTAGGGGAAGTTCTACTAAGAGGACAATAGCTAGCTAAGACCAAACAGTGTGATTGATCCCAACAATAATGACAGAAGAAATAGATCCTATTTGCTATAGAATCATGTATGGCATCCCAATAGAGGTGGGATACATGCTAATTATAAGTAATGACTTCTTTATTTGGGATGCCTTAAAAAAAAAAAAAAGAAATTGGTCTAGTACCTTGAAAAAAAAAACTCTCATCGGAAGATCACTTCCCTTTCTTGTCCCCACATTAAGAACCTAGATAAGAGATGGCTTTAGAAACACAGTGGGGCTTTGATTGCAGGGACTGAGACTTGGATTGGAATTCTGGATTACTGGCCATACATCCAGGGGCAAGAATTGGAAGTGAATATTATCTATCTGTGGGTTGTTGGGAGGATTAAATGAGGAGAGATCTATGAAAGTGCCAAGCACAATGCTGGACTCCATGCGTGTTAGGATCTTTGTCTTCAATATACTCAGACAAATTGTCATGTACCTCTGCCTTCCCTTCATTGGATGCATAGGATCTAGACTTGAGAGAATTATAAAAAGTGAATTCATTTCACTTTTCATAAGTTAGTTTTGTTCTTTAAGGTCAGGATTGAATGTCATCCTTTTACTATAAGCATACATGTTTGGGGGACTCTGCTCTTTCCATGAAATATTCTATTTCATTTAATAATGTGATATTTCAAAGAATAAGGTTGCCTTATGAACCTTAGACTTTTACATAGTTCTGCTGCATAATGATAATCTATAAAAATGAAGCCTACCTGATTTCAGTGGAGGAATACATTTTCTCTAACTTACTTTTCATACAATTAAAAAAAAAAAGCATTTGAAAATTTATTTTGAGTTAAAGTAAGGTCTGCCACATGAAAACCCAGGCTTCACCTGTCAGCCCCCTTTGGTACAAGTGAGAAGTCATTCTTATGAGAGACAGAGTCTCTGGGGGTATCGGTGAACTCAGTGATTCTGCCTGCTATAGAATCACAGGTTCTGCCCCACCATCTGGGGAAACTGGCTCTGCTTACATTGTTCTCCACTCTCTCTAAGCCCTTTCCATGCTGGAGGCTCTTCACTAAGGACTTAGTTTGCTGTGTTTGCTGCCCATAAGGATATGGAGGGGAAAATCCTTTTAGATTAGTGACATCGTTGACCCAGGAAAAAAATCCGCCCTAGGATTTTTCCTGGTTCTATTTTCAGATGATCCCATTGTTCTTGCACAGGCTTCCAACTTCTAACAGTTCAGTTCAAATGACAATTATTATGGTTAGGCCAAAAAGAAATAGGAGATTAATTTGCAAATATCACACCTAGTGTGGGATTGATGCATTGTACTTGAGTTTCCTTTTAAGTGTGCTACTTGTTTATTTTTTCCATAAAAATCTCTTTGTTCCTCAGAATAAGCACACAACCTGCAAATTATTAATACTACATCAATTATAACAAATGAATATTCACAACTTACAGTAATTAACATCTCAAATTATCTTTGGTGGAAGCATTCATGCTTCCCCTTTGGGAAAGAACAGCTTTTAAAAATGTTTGATAATGAGTAAAAAGTAACCATATCTTCAAAATCATTGAATTACTGAATTTAATCCATGAGCTCTTTTATATTCGTATAAATGAATTGGCAGTCAGGTGTCTTTAAAGTTTCTTTGAGGGTGTGTTAAGTAGGTAAAAAAAAGTCTCATATAGTTTAATACTTTCTTCTGAAAATATGAAAAAGAGCAATTCAATAAAAATACAAGTTTGGTTTGAAAAATGTTAAGAAAAAAATATATTCACTCATTTTCAATAGGAAATAAGTTGAAAATTTCCCCAAATATACTCAAACAACATGGGGAAAGCAAGCCCCCCAAATAAGGAAACAGTTACACTGGAAAGTATGCCAAAATACGAAAATGAAAATGATTCTATGGTTCATTTATATTTTCATTATATCCATGATGTCACCTGCCAGAAAGCAGACTGGTTGAATTCCCAACTGGATGGGCAGACCCTACTGCTCCTTCTGCTCCAACTCCCATATGAGAGCAAGCAGGGTAGATTACTTGACCTCTAACTGACTTTGGAGTGACCGCCAAGTCACAAGTACCCAGTGAACATCTTGGGTAAAGAAGATACTCTGAAAGGCTTGAAGTGGGGACGTAGAAACATTTTCAATGATCCGAGGGAAGTACAGCTGTCATAGAAGGCTTTCCACGGCTTTCCAGGTGAAAACGAGACTCAGAAACCAAGGCAGATACTGCTGATTCTCAGACCCCTTCACTGTTTTAGCCCTTTCTCACTACCTAAAAGCCATGACACGTCTTCATTTCCTGGAAAACCTCACGCTCTTGCCTACCTGAGGCATTTCCTGCATTTCCCCTTGCATTTCCTGGTCTTCCTGTTTCAAATGCCCTTTCCCTCCATCTTTGCTTGGCCAACTCTTCCTCATGCTTCTGAGCTCAGCTACTTAACTGTCTCCTCACCACCCAAAAAATTAAGATTTCCCTTGTTCTATCTTCAAGCTCTCTGTTCTTTTCCTTCCTAGGGTTAATGCAACTTGAAATTATTTGTAAACTTCTTTATTGGCTTTCTGTTCTCCCCAGACTGTGTGTCCCTTATAGGCAGGATCACATATCTGTGTTGTAGCTAGAATTCGAGGATTACACTGTAGGTGTTCCATAAATATGTGCCAATGAATGGATGAGGGCAAAAAACCTTTCCATCTATAAACTAAAAGATCAAATCACATTTGTAGGAGATTAACTAACAATCCGAACTGCCACTGATTATAGTCCCCAACTTTTCTTTTATTCTTTAGAGTAATTTAGTTTGGTTAACATTATTTCAGGCAGTAAATTAGAAAAAAGCCTCAATTTAAGAAAGAAAAAGCTCACTAAAAGAAGTTTAGGTTTGTAAATCTGTGGCAAAAGTAAATTATGTTTATGATAGTTCATAGATCTGTAATTTAGGAAAATCTGTGTTTAGAAAGTCAAAGAATATTTTAAATGGAAGTAATTACAAATTATAAAAAGACAGTGAGAACTTGTTCAATATTTTTCCATTTTTAACACTAAAATAATTGCAAAAAGGGACAACAAATGGAAAAAAATAAATGAATAAAATGGAATAGTATTAAAATTTTGATTTTAGTAGATGAAAACTAAATTATATTGAAACAACACTTCAGCGATAGCTCTTGTCTGCCTTCTGTAACTCAAACAATACACACAAGTTAACTGACTTAAGTCAGAAAACCAATAATAGTCTGTTTTTAAAGAGTGCCTTACAGCTCAGATTCTGAATGAATATTCTTCAAAGGCATCCCTCTGTTTTATTAACGAGAACTGAAAAGCTGACATAGCATTCTATGTTGACTAAATGCATAAATACATTCATGGACAATAATAGGTCCCAGCAGGGAAGAAGCCATGATCTCAGCTTCCAGTTCACTGCTCTCAATATCAGAGTCATTCACCGACTTCTTCATTTATTCATTACTATTTATTGAGGGTTTGCTATAGGCCAGGCCCTAGGGAAGCCCGTGGCAGCACAAGAGTGAGCAGAACAGAGACAATTCCTGACATTTCCTTATGATTTCATCAATAAATTTATGTTTGTTCAGTCACTTGTAAGATAGGATTGTATCTTCTGTGTCCAAACATTTTATGTGAATGAAGTGAACTGGTTGTCTGTAGCTATTCTAACAATTTTAAGCACAAAGTTATCTTCTCGATCGAGCAGATTTCTTTTTATTTACTATATTCCTCCTACTTCTGATTTTGTATAGATAAATGATTACACATTTATGTAAAGTCTTTGTTTCTTCTGGGCTGTTTGAAACAGACAGCTCTCAAGCTGGGTCACATACTAACCCACACCGAAGTCCAGTGCTTATGGACTGAGGCTAATTTACCCTTTATCAGAAGACAAACCTCACAAAGTCCACGGGGTCTTACCTTCTTCCACTGTGATGGTTTGTTCTGAGGCTGGTGATGGAGGTGGAGAAGGAGGCAGATTAGCTGTCTCTTCAGCTGCTAAAGATCAAACAGTGGAAAAATGAGATATGATTAATCCTATTAGGTCATTAGATGTAGAACATCTCTGCCATCTGTAGAAAGGCCTCTCTATGAAATTTAGGACAAGAATCACTAGTACGCTGCATCTGACTTATTTTCTGTCTGATTACCTGATTCATATAGTTTAAAAAAACCTAGAAGGAAAGAAAAGCATTCACTATTTAAGAAAAAATTGTTTTGCTTTCTCTATAAAAACAGATTAAAGTAGCCTGCTAGGGGCGCCTGGGTGGCTCAGTGGGTTAAAGCCTCTGCCTTCAGCTCAGGTCATGATCCCGGGGTCCTGGGATCGAGCCCCACATCGGGCTCTCTGCTCTGCGGGGAGCCTGCTTCCTCCTCTCTCTCTCTCTGCCTGCCTCTCTGCCTACTTGTGATCTCCGTCTGTCAAATAAATAAAATAAAATCTTTAAAGTTGCCTGCTAAAGTTCTATCATTAATCCCATTGTGTCTGCTTGTTCAATTAATAAAATATGTTATTCTAGCCCTAATCTATTACAGTCAAACACCCAGGCAAGCACTGTAGTTCAGATTTAGCTTGACTGACTAAAAAAATATCAGAACTCTATATTGTTCAACTTCTTAATCTGGAAACAAATGTAAACTGTGTTTACGTTACTACAGGTGATGTATTTTTTTTTAAGGATTTTATTTATTTATCTGAGAGAGAGTGAGAGAGCAGGAGCAGGAGCAGGGTAAAGGGCAGAGGAAGAAGCAGACCCCGCTGAGCAGGGAGCCTGATGCAGGACTCAATCCCAGGACCCTGAGATCATGACCCAAGCTGAAGGCAGATGCTTAACCGACTCAGCCACCCAGGCGCCCCAGGTGATGTATTTTTTTAAACAACATTTTGTCCACTGAGTCTAATGTCAAAATGCATCTTCTCTATGTATCCTCAGAAAAGAAAAATGAAGCTGTCATAGCCCAAGGCAACCTTCAAACAGAACATGTACTAGTGGGAGCTGAGTAATCTTCTGGCCTTGGCATTATACATGAAGAACCAAAGAGAAGGGTTCTAAAAGTTAATGGTTAACTCTTTTTTTTCGACTGCTTGTATGAAGGTAAGGGATTGCAAAAAGGAAATATTTGTCATCAAGGCCAGCAGGAAAATCTATTTTACAGAGCATGAGATTTTCACTCTCAAACATCTTAGTTTCTTGACCCTATGGGTTTCTACAGAACACATAATAAGACTTTAAATTTAAGAAAAGGGGTGTCTTTTCTTTAAGGTATAGAAGTGAACCACAAACTGAAGGTTAATGTTTTGAATAAGATAATTTCCCCCCTGTTTAAAGAGAAAATTAAACTTTTATAATCAAAGAACATTTTACTGCAAATGAGTATTTATTATCCTGGGAGAACAGAACTTTTATTGCTCAATTTTTTTAGTCATTTAAATTGTTTAAAGGAGTACTGACCAGAAAATCAAATATTAAGGATACATTAGGCTGTTTGAGACAAAATTGGATGTGTACTTTTTTTTAGACTTCAAAAACCATACATTTCTATGGATTAGTTAAATGTACTTATAAGACAGACTTATGTTGAACCTAAGAGAGTTTCCTTTCTTGTCTCTGCATAGTATATACACCCACATCTATCTTCTATCTATCTATCTATCTATCTATCTATCTATCTATCTATCATCAATTTAAAGGAGGGGCGGCAAGCCTTTGGCTAGGAGTCTTTTCTTCAGCGGGCATCATTATATTACCTGTTTGGCCCTGAAGGGCATCTGACTTGTGACCAAGGGAGAAGAGAAATGTTATCTCAGTGCCCTTAAATAAACCAAGTGAAGACTGGTACATTAAACGGGATACAAAGTCACTCATGATTTGAACAAAGCCCTGACTATAGTTTTTCTGTAGCTGGTTCAGGGAGACCTAAACAAGACGAGACAAGCATTCCCCAAAACCCATAAAGGGAAATACTCATTTCTAATTAGAGTATTAACACGTTTTCTTTACAAGTGGGTGCCATGACATCCATACGCGTTGGCTTTATTTTTATAATAAATTTCTCTAGTGGTCTGGAAATGAAAATTTAAGAGAAATTTAGGGGCAAAGTCTAACTATAAGCCTATCACCCTGAAGACTGTCCAAATATTACAAATGAGTCTGTCAAGAAAGGTGACAATGGGTGCCAGGGCCTCCCAACAGAGGTGTTTGATGAATATTCTGTGTAAGGATCAAGGATGAGAGAGGGCCTCTCTTTGACCAGGAAGACTTGGTCCTGTGATCACTGCTGCAGAAACAGCTCTTGAACTGAGGTCTTCCTCGTTTACCTAAAGGCAGAGCTGCAGGCTGGTCTTTCTGCTGAGCTTCTTTCTCTTGTTCACCTTTCAGGACTGCTACAGCCTCAGCCGTGACTACTTGAACTATCCTTGCAGACACCTCCTCTGTAATAAATAGTAACAAAAGAAAATAAAAGAGTGAGACAAAATGGATGGCAAAGAGGAAAAGTAATGAAACAATATAGTTGATTAGAAATTTTTCTGTCTTCCCCCAAAAAAGTACAATAGAATTTATTAAATTGCACCTAAAATACAAATATATAGATTATAACCAGAAACAGAAAAAAAGAAAAAAAAAGAGGAAATTAAAGGGATTGGCATTCTGGGAGCTAGGCAAAATGAACACACCATGAAAAAAACCAATTTGTATGGCAGTTTATTTTTAAAAAGCTGTTTATACAAGCAAAAACAATTAAAATTTTTATACCAGGTAAAATCAATTCAGAAAAAAAGGATTAATTTTGGATTTAATATAAAATGTTTTGTAGTTTTCTAGAAAGTTTCCTTATAATATGTTTCTATGCCAATTTGTAGAAATACCATAATTTAAAACCTAAAGATGCCACCTCAAAATGTGAATTTGTGATCAAACAGCATTATCCAGGATCAATGTGAACAAGAGTGGTTAAGAAAGACCTGAAAAGAGAATATTTGAATGAAATACATGGAAATGATATATCAGATGGCCTTTTTAAAAAGCTACTACTTTTCTAGATAGCAGATGTTTTAAAGATCTTTGAGGCCATATAATATATACTTACCTCGTCAGTGTAATCATTTCATTAAAAAGTAGGGGGAGGTTCATCATTAAAATGACCAGTCTGTGAAATGCCAGATAATTAATTTTTGGCCTAAAATAGCTCCTACTAGAGCATATCCCAATGCTAATTTTATATAACCAAGTCAAAAAATATTCAAGAAATAATGTTCCATATATCATCAACAAAAAATGAAAGAAGACTTTTTGAAGGGTGCCTGGGTGGCTCAGTTGGTTAAGTGTCCAACTCTTGATTTTGGCTCATGTCATGATCTCAGGGTTGTGAGATCAAGCCCCACATCCATCTCCGTGCTGGGCATGGAACCTATTTAAGATTCTCTCTCTCCCTCTCCTCTTACCCTCACCCTGTCTGTTAAAAAAAAGGAAAAAAAAAAAAAAAGAAAGACTTTTGAGATTAAAAACACATTCTAGATTAGAAATAAATTCTCCAGGGATGCCTGGGTGGCTCAATGGGTTAAAGCCTCTAACTGCGACTTAGGTCATGATCCCTGGGATCAAGCCCTGCATCAGGCTCTCTGCTCAGCAGGGAGCCTGCTTCCCCCTCTCTCTCTGCCTGCTTCTCTGCCTACTTGTGATCTCTGTCTGTCAAATAAATAAATAAAATCTTGAAAAAAAGTAAATTCCCCAGAATTTAACTGTTCATTATCTTTATTTACAAACATCTATCATACCAGCAAATCATTCCACTTACAGCCCTTATAGAAATAAGTTGTACTAGACAAGGAGGAAAGGGGTAATGGGATTCGTTCTCATAATTTTAGCCAAGATTTGAGAATACTTCATTGAACTTCCTTATGATCAGAATTTACACGTTTACAAGCAGGTTGGCAGGAGTTGAGGGCGGGGGGGGGAATCGTGGAATCCTGTTTTTACCTGGTTCATTTAGATTCTGCCTCTTTGGGAAACCTTCCTCCCCCCACCCAGGAAAAGGGCTTAAGAATCAGCTTTTGGGATGAGCAATCCACTTGAATCGGATTTATCTGAATTTTAAAAGCTAGATTACTTGATTGAGTATATTTGCCTTTATATGTCTAACTTCTGATTTTTTTAATAGCCACATGACACTATAACCTATGTATAGTCTTTTTTTTTTTATATGTATGGTCTTAAGGGATACATTGTAAACACCCTTATCTAGAGTGAGTAGCAGTCATAGCAATAGAAACAGTATTTTAAAAATATTATGGTGCTCACCATGTGCCTAACGCTCTAAGTTATTTGCCCTCATTATTTCAATGAATGATTTACTGTTATTACTCTCATTTTGCAGATGAGAAAACAGCAAACTAATAGGGTTAGGCCAGAGAGTCAGACATTTCTTATTATAAATATCATACTCAGAAAGCCAACTTTCAGTTAGGATCTTGTAAAATGCCTTAGATCGTAAAACTAAATTAAACGTGGTTTAATATTTCGATTACGTATGAAGTATAATTTTATGAAGCTGAAGACCTCATTCAAACTTTAAGTATCCAAAGAGCAAGGACTGACGGGCTACTTAAAATCATTTCTGAAAAAGTTTTAATTTCTCCAGCTAATTTGTTTCAGATATTTATATGCCAAGTACTTCTTATAAGACTTTTTTTTCACACAACACAATTTGCACTCCCAATTTCGTTTAGACTAAGAAGGATCTTTTTAACATTGCAAGAAATGTAGATAATAATTATGATTTCAAAGTAATAAGGATACGACTTATTCTTCTGTTTTATCCTATGCAATTTAACTCACGGTATCACAGTTTTAGGTTATATGCAATGTATATATCAGAGTTTATGAAGAAGGCAATTTTACTTTTGTATATGATTAAGCAAAACTTGTAAGAAAATAATTTAACTCAATCTTGGGAATATTAACTATTTTTCCTTAAGAGATTTTAACAGACTTTAAGAAATGCTATTTTAGAATAATCAAACAGGGTGTGTGGGAGCCCAGTTAATGACAGATTATCTTCAATTTTTTGGAGGAAATAATATTGCTAAAACTTCAAACAGGCAATGTTGAATTATTTAATATTAATCTCACAGTGTGAAAAAATATGAGCATAGGATTGTTCCGGGGTTTCAACTGGTTCAGCCACTTTAAAATCTTCCTCTAAGCAAAGCCTGCCATCAAGGCAGAGGTGCCAGCTTTCCCCAAGGAGAGATGGTGTTTTCCCAATGGAAACCTAACCAGCAGATCTCCTGGGGTAAGCTTTGCCTTTATAGTTTGGCTGCTGGGACAGGAGAAAATTCACACAGGGTTTGGGTAAAGTTCAGAGAAGATTAATGATAAACATGCCAAACAAACACAGAAGAAAAAGAGAGTAAAAAAATCAAACCTATGAAAATGAAAATATAAGACTCATGATATGTGTATGAGATCTAAATCTCTATATATTTTATCTCTCTCTCTATATATATTCCTTATTCTACCCATTATCCATCCTACCTGCTATCCATCCAACCATCCATCTATCCATCCTCTTTCTATACAGGAGATACTATCTTTTATATTGTACATTAAAGGAAGTCACATGGACTTTAATTCAGAGAAATGTGGGTACAAACTCTAGCATTGCTACATTCTAGTTATTTCATGCTCACACTCATTGGGTTTCAATGCCTTATCCATGAAATGGAAATAATAACGACCCCGTCTCACAGGTTGCTGTGCAGACTCAATTGAGTGATTATGTAACAGGACTGGCACATCAAAAACTCGACTTGCAAATATTTCTTCACCAAGATGTTTTACTTTCCCCAGCTATGCATTCTTTTAGGTCTTCTGCCTTAGTATTTCTGCTATAAAGACAGAGCAACTAGGGGCACCTGGGTGGCTCGGTCGGTTAAGCTTCCGGCTCTTGGTGTCAGCTCAGGTCAGGATCTCAGGGTCCTGAGATTGAGCCTTGTGTCCAGCCCCACACTGGGCTCCATGCCCAGCACAGAATCTGCTTGTCCCTTTCCCTCCGCTCCTCCCCCAAGTTTCTCTCTTTCTCTCTCAAATAAATAAAATCCTAAAAAAAAATTAAGAGTAACTAAAGGTCCAACCCATCTAAGCTATGACTCTTATGAACATCAGATAATATAGTTAATTTACAGTCACCTATGTTGATGTTAGGGACAATGTTTTGTTTTGTTTTGTTTTGTTTTCCTGGAAAAAACTAGGGGGAAGTAAAAACTTTCCTAGTTATTTGTTTTCTGGTTTCATACTCATTTTCCTGGCTCTGTAGATCCTAGGTTATGACCGGTTCTAGATATCTGCTAGCAAGTTCCAATTCAGGACCATATTCTGGACAGTATGACAGAAGGCATGATAACCCTTGAGGACAATTAGCAACGTGAAAAAATATTTTTGAGGTAAGAGATTAATGTACATTTTAATTTTTCATTGCTTATTTTTTGACTTCTTTATTTCCTTTTCTACTCTATTTTTTGTTATTTTTCTTTGAGACATTATATGTATAAAATTATGAATAGGAGTTAGTTGTTCAGAACATTAAAGATGAATCTAGATTGCACTGGGATTATTACTGGGAAATTATTCATTATACATAACTGAAAGGTAACATGGATCTCCACAGCTAGAAACATTACACTTCTTAGTGTAAACTGAAATTATGAAAGGTTCAGTTGTATCTTCCTTTTGAACATCTAAAGTGTTCTGGTAGTGGGCATTATTAGTTTATGTTAAAAATTGTTTTTATTAAGGAGTATTTGTAATATGTATTTTATTCTCTTTCTTGTTAATGTCAGATTCTCAATGTAATTAACTAACAGTACTTTTTGCATTGCAATGCAAACCAGTATTTGTATTGTTATTTTTTAGTAGTGTCATGACGGTAATGAGACAGTTTCTATTAAGTAATACAAAAATATCTCATGACATGGTTCTAAAATCAGATCATGTCTAAATAAAACAAATGACAATGGGAACTAATATGGTAAGTAAATTGCCTATAAATCAGTTTGCAGGAAAACATTAAAAGCAACTTATTTAAAACAAATTCATCTAATAAAAAGTATTGTTGACTACAGGCTGATATAAAATTAGGGATTCAGATACAACCCAGGTAACAGAAATATAGGTGGTAACAGATCATCACTAGATAAACACCTAAAAGTATAAGTGATGTCTGTCTTGAAAACTTATTCTGGGCAATGGAGATGGGGTCAGTATTCTGCAAATAGTATCACAGGGGTCCTTGATAGATAAAGTGAATTCTGGAAAGAAATATTGTTTTCTTGGTATTGGGGAAGTAATTTGGTAGAAATACATATAGGAGGTAAATAGGTATGAGACAAACTGGGACATGCTCCTGTCTACAGAAATCTACCTGATCATACCCAAAAGATATCATGCTAAGCTACTTATATTTCACCTAAGTGATGAATAAACATCATATTGTGACACAAATTTATTAGACAAGTTGCTACCCCAGGCACTTTTATTTCCCATCAATATATTGAATCCACACAATAACACATGTTCTAGGTGGAAAAACTGGCAAAATGATGGATAAAAGGTCACTTACTGTCCCAGGTAGACATCACTTTGACTTACATCAGTGTAGTACAAATATTTTATCATAGTAGATCCCTGTGTCAGGAAACCTGAAATCAAATTCTGCCTATACTTCTTACTAGCTATAAGTAAGTGACAATCTCTCTAACCTTCAGATTCTCTCATCCATAAAGTGGGAATAAAACTCAGGTTCATCCTTTCATATGTTGTGGCAATTAAATGAAATAATATATATCAAATTGCTTATTTAACTTCTGTATCAGTTCTGTATCAGCCCTTCTGTAACAGGGCACATGGGTGGGCTCAGTCAATTAAGTGCCCGACTCTTGATTTGGGCTCAGGCAATGATCCTGGGATCGTGGACTGGAGCCTCATGTTGGGGTCTGTGCTGGGTGCGGAGCCTGCTTGGGATTCTCTCTCTCCCTCTGCCCCCCACCAAAGTAAATAAATAAATTCATCCTGTATCACTTTTTTAATCACTCTTGATGTCTTCTAAGTCTTCTAAGTCTGTAACCATCATTTGATCGGCAAAATGTAAAGACTTGAAAGTGTCTGTCATTCACTGAGGTAATTCTGTCCTTTCTACCAATGAGTAAAAATGCCTGAATGCTGAACCACGGCCTCACAGACAATACGTAAGGCTCCTGCCCTTTCCTATTTAAGCTAAAGGGATGAATGAAATTTTACTTTACCGTTGTGCCATACTGCTCAGCATTTAGAGGGGTTGTCGCCTTCTGGTTTATTCCATGTGCGGATTCATGCTATACCATTGCTATGCTCTTCTGGTATTTTGTCATGTCAAATTCCTTAACACAGTCTCAGGCCTTAGCACATATTTCTAGTTTAGTTATTTTGTTATATTAATCTATTGATATTGCCTGGTTGATTTATAATAAAAAACAACAGAGTTAAAACTTTCTCAGGGGCCCTGGAAATTTCAACTCACTTCGGAGCAACACATGAATGACTTTGTTGGTAGACACAGAAGTTTGATTTTGAATGTGTATACCCTTTGAGTTTTCATCAGGACCAGCTGTGATTACTTGAACATGCAAAGGCTCACCAATTAGGCGGTGAACAAAAAAAATCCAAGACAAGTTGGCATATGCTTGAGAACATATTTTTGTTGATTTCTTTCAGGTTGTTAAGAGATAAGTAAGAGACGCCGACAATAAATTCAACCATATGGAATATAAAAGCCAGTAAATGTTTCTGCTTTTAAGAATAATGGACATAATAATGCTGTGTTAAAAGAAATGACAAGTAAGCCTACGGTAGACTTGTGAAAGAGGGAAAACAAAACAATTTTAGACAGAATCCTCCTGTCAAGAAAAGGTTTTTCTCAGTAGGGTACAGAATGGTTGCCTAGGAAACCGGTGCTAATTGCTGCTGCTGATGGAAGCGAGTCAACAAGGAAAGCACTGTGTAGTTGGAAGCACTCTGCTAAACAAATACCCTTGATAAATTCATAAAAACAGGGAAAGATGAAAAGTTTCTTGCTTAATCTGGAGAGCAAATGGTTCCTCCGAAACTATTTCCTATAATCAACCAGTGAAGAAGGAAATTAAAAGAGCAGATTGTTGGTTTTTCTGTTTATTTCCTTGGCACCCTAGCATTAATTTAAGAGGCCAACATTGGCATCTCCTTTCTTAGTCAGACTCTGATTTGATCTCAAAGGTCACCCTTGCCAGTGTTGCAGCTGTAGATCTTTGCCCTATCAGCTTTTTCTTCCAAAGATTCCTTCTAAAGATTTACTGATTGAAACAAGGGTAAATTTAGTTTATGGGAATAAATGCACTTGAGTAAAATTAGTTTATGAGGATAAACACATTTTAAGATAAGGACTCACGACGGCAAAAATTCAGTTCCGATGGATGCTTAAATTTAAGAAAATTTATTGTGCACCCCTTATAGACAATGGAACTATTCTTAGCCATTATGAAGAATATAAAGATAAGACAGGGTATTCCTACATGTAAATTGTGCCTGAAATGGGGCTATCTCATTAAAGGAGAAATTTTGTTTCTGTTTTCAAAAACTTTTCTATGAAAAATGGCCATAGATTTTGGCTCACCCAACCACAGTCACTCAGAAGGCCCTGTTCTAAAATGTGTTTAGAACCTCGCTAGGCTCTGATTAGGAGCAATTATGATTGTAGGACAATTTTTCCTCTGCCTCATTTTTCCTCCATTGCAACTAATGGGTTCTAATCCACAATTTGTTTAGATTGATAATCTAACCTACTCAAATAAAGTTTTTAAAACTTGAAGAGAATCTGCCCAGCATTTAAATTTAGTCAAGGGTTTAATTAAGATGTTATCAGTGGAAGGATACCACAGGCTAAGCATACTGTATTATGGAGTCAAAGTAATTAAAAAGAAAAGCACAGATCAGAAATATTAACTACTAGAAAATTTTGCTCCTAATTTTAAGGGTTCATTTGGAAATAGGAAAAAACACATTTAAGCAGAAGAAATATAGTAAGCAAATATAGTTTAGCTTTATACTTAACTATTCTAGTTAAAAGTTTTTGCTGTTGGTGGTATTGGAGATTTCCGATGTGGTAATGTACCCCTATTTATATTGCTGTTTTTAGCCCATGTATTAAACATTTATTAATTAAGCTAGATTATAATATTCCATTGATTTTAAATTAATTTGAGAAAGAGAAATTTCTTGCAGAATATTCCACTTTCAAATTTTCAGATTGCTTTAATATACATACAGTGAATATAATCAATAAGGCACTGGAGTAATTGATAATATTTTTAGAGCTTTTCAGTCCTCTTTTGTGCATCTTATTAAAGTCATTGTTATTGTACTACTCCTTGTGAACCTGTGAGAATTGAATCATCTTTTGCATTAAGTCTTGAACACATCATTTTCTCAAAAGAATGTGGCACGAGACATTATTAATAACATTAACAGAAAGATGAAATAGCAATAAAACTAGAGACCTTAAATAAATGCACAGAGTAACTGTGGGATAAACAAAATACAAAGGTGTGTGTAGAAATGCAGTACTGTGTGTGTGTGTGTGTGTGTGTGTTTATGCGTGTGCCAGCTTTCATGCCAGGAAAGTCTCTCCATGTTTTTAAAGTTTCACCTGTATTTGAGAACCTCAAAGACTTTGATCACCTGAAGCGAGACTAGGATCTGGGTGAATTAATGTTTCTGTAATTTCAAAACCTAGGAATGCCTGAGCCAGAGGATATGATGGAAAAATGGAAAAATTTTCCAGGATCCAAAAAACGTCATTAGAGTAAACTTCCAAAATATAATTCTCTATATACTGGGAATAGTTTTTACTAGTTACCTCTATAAAGCTAGTTATTTCTTCTAAGAGAAACTGTTTATTACAATGATGTGGTAAAAGTCACCTTTTGTTCACTCTGTCCTTCTCATCCCCATCATAGTATAACTTATATAAAATCTTTGGAGGCCTTGGGACCTAGAAGCATATGGAATTTAGGAACTATATGATGGGAAAACCACTTTGTTCCCAACACATAGAGACATCAACATGACTTTTATGTAATTATAGTTTGCTTCAACCTCCAGTCCTACCATGTTTCTAAGAATGAATGTGCAAATAGCAGCATACAATATCAACCTTATGTGCTTTCTTTCTAACAAGCCTCTCATGAACTATAAATGGTTTAAGTAAGCGATTCTCCATCTTCCATAACTGCCCATTTTATTTTTATCATTGTAGCTATATAAAATATCATCCACAAATATTCTCTTTACACCAACTCTAAAACCACTTGGCATACTCTAAGTCATTAATAAGTATAGATGGTAAATCTTTATCATTTTCAAATTGTACCTATACATATATATATGATATATATGACATGATATAATATATAAAACCAGAAAACCATATTCCAATAAAGATATGATAGAATTACATTGTGAAATTCTGAAAACTAAAACGCCATAGTGAAAATAAAATAAAAAAATGAGAAATATAGTTTTGACCTCTCCCTCTATTATTCATTAATAATTTTTGTTAAATAAGAGCTCAGCCATAACACAAGATAAGAGAGAGGCACATTCTCTGAAAAATTTCAAACAAGTAAAATTGATAATAGTTAAAGACTTTTTTGTAGGACCTCTGAGTAGCAAGATCAAGAGACTTTGCAAGATCACGTTTTTTTCAGACAATTAAATGTCAAGTCCAATGTTATATTCATAATTGGTCATATTTTCATAGGAAAAAAACAAAGACTTAACAGAACTTTTAGTTTCCTCATGACAAAAATTATTCTAGAATAAAGATGACTTGTTTTGTATTCTGGATTGATAAATGCATCCCATGTAAAATACTATTAAATTAATTTCTCTCCATCCACAGATACAAAAGATTCATTACAGAAAATAAAAAAGAAGTAATAGTAACTTCAAATTTATCATCAGAAATTTGCAAATGAAATACAAATTCTACTTTAGTAAATACCCCTTAGAGGTCTATTGAAATAAAATTATACATTGATGATTTCGCTTCAATGTTGTTTACTATGTCAATTTGTATCTCTTCTCTATATATTCATCTCATTGTTACCAATATTCTAGAAATATCTGCAAATCCTTGGTGTCATATACAGCATACTTAAAACAGCCAAAGTATTCACTCTGAAGACATTGAAACTTTATATCAGAATGTAAATGGCATCTAGAAAGCATAAAACTCTAATTGATTATGGTAATAGCTCTGGTTGTTCTATTGTGTGAGCCCAGCAGAAAGAGAAAGAAGATCAAATTTTGATGGAGTGGCAGAGTTGAGAAAAATGTAAGAACAGGAAGCCATCTAAATAGGTAGCGTGACACCAGGCAAGGCAACTGAGTTTTGCAGTGGGGTTGAGGGTGGGATCCTGACCATAGGAGGTAGCTTCAGGTGACTACTGATAACCTGAAGAAAAGTGAAATAGGATTCAGAAAGCAAATGAAAAGGTGCTCAAAGCAAGGTTTATTTACTTTATAATTTTGCTTATGGCAGGTCCCAGGTAGGCAGATGCCACTATAACTACAAGCTATATACTATGTTTAAAAACACATAGCATTTAGCATGAAAAACACAATCCTATGGAAGGGATATGTGGGGCTTCTTCACGATATGGTAAATCAGATTTTATAATCTTCATTTCATTTTAGTAAAATATAGCAATGAAAATCCAATTTACTCTAGACACATCAAAAGGTATATTATTCTCTTATTGGCATATAAGAAAATTATCTAAATCAGGACTTGTAGCTTTTTATTTTTCAAAATGCAGTTACAATTTCATTATTTCATATGTGGCAACTCTGATCACAAAGAGGTTGCCCAATTCCTCATTCTAAGAATATGCTTAAGAATATTTCTGGTTCATTTTTATTTCCCTTGAAAGTTTATCAATCCCTTCATTCCAACTTTTTGAGAGATCTTCTACCCTTCAAAAATGTTTTATTTGAGCTTGTATTGGGGTTTATTTTGTTGAAGAAAAGTTTGCTGTAAAAGGAAAAACTCTCATGAAATCAGGGAACTTTGTGATTTCTTCTCTTTTTTTTCTTGGATAATTCTGAAATGCAACATGAAACACAGGGGTGTGAATAATTTGGTCTGATAGTAACAAGAAAGTGCAAAAGCTATAGGAAAAGAAATATGGTTTTAATGCAATCACATTAAGTAAAGCATCATACTTAAAACTTTATAGAACAAAATAAAAGAACCACATCAATGTTTTAATCAACTAGACTTTCCAAAATATTTTCTAAAAAGCATACTTCGTAATTTCCATTTTTCTCCAGACCCGATGAAGAAAAGCACTTTGTATTTATATAGCTTTTGTCATATTCAGTTGCATCAGGGAATATAAGGGAGTGTGGAAATTCACTATTATTTGGGGACACTGGAGACTCAAGCATTTCTAATTAGAATTGAAGAAATGCTCAACATCTAAAAAAAATCTACTTTAAAAATTAAGCATAATCTGGAAAGTTTATATTCCTTCCCATCAAAAAAAAAATTCAGCCTTATCTGATGATTCCAGTCTTAAGATATTAAATTATCAGGGAGGGTAAGGGTAAGTAATTCACCCTTCCTTAAGCAATGAAATCCAACTACAAAGGAATCTACCATGAAAACATCCAAGTTCTTGAGCAGTATTTTCAATGTTGCATTTAGATTATATGTGCAAGTTCAACGTGGTCCACAGGGCATTTCAGGCAGATATTTCATGAGGACAGGGATCATTGTTACCATGAATGAATGAACTTCCCCTCCTAAAAATGTGACTTTTGAAAGTAGCATCTGCACTTGCTTCAAACTCAGCTCTTTGTTTCCTTTCTGAGTGAAATTGAGACTTGTAAGAATTGGGCGGGAACTGACCTGAGGAATATCTTACATGCTTTGGCACCTAGGTCAAGTTAGTGGATTTTGGGGGGAGAAAAAGCAATTTTCCCTATATTAGCATTTTTGTACTGATACAGCTCTGAGAAGAACAGGTTTATTCCAGTCTTTTCAATGTTTTAGTCATAAATCTCTATTTTTTTTTAAGCTGATGAGAAAAAAAAAAAACAACAACCAGTAGACAGTTTTTCAAGAAAAAGAAAATGTATATGTGCTTTAAGATAAAAGACAGCAGTATGCAAAATGTAGCAAGAAGAAAAAGTATCTAAAAATTTCATTTTAAAAATTGCTTATAAAAGTAATAGTAAATGATGATGATGATTTTGCCCTTACAGAGAAGAAAAAAATCCTTTAAATACTGAATACTTCATGATTAGAATCAGAACATGTATATGGGAACATCTTTCATTTTAATCTTTATAAAAAGCTTTTTTCATTTAAAAAAAATGACATGAAAAGTAAACAAGTAAATATCCCTATTATTCAGTAGAGAAATGCTGTTTGTTATCTAAGAACTTATCATTTGCAAATGATTTTATAGACTCTAAGACGAAGTAGAGAAAAAAAGAGCATTGGTGATATTTTATGTAGGTTGACCTTCAAAAATAGCATACATTTCTCCAAGACAATACTGGTATATTCCTTTAAAAAAAGAAGGATAATTAAACCTATGACTGAGGGGAACCTGGGTGGCTCAGTTGGTTAAGCAACTGCCTTTGGCTTAGGTCATGATCTTGGAGTTTCCGGATAAAGTCCCACATTGAGTCCCACATGGGGCTCCCTGCTCAGTGGGGAGTCTGTTTCTCCCTCTGACACCCTCCCCCCCTCATGCTCTCTTTTGTTCTCTCAAATAAATAAATATATAAATAAAATCCTCAAAAAACCAAAAACAACACAAAATAAAACTATGCCTTAGAACATCCATTTGCTTTAAGATTCAGATGGTCCATTTGTCAGAACTGAAATTTATGTGAGTTCCTGACTTCAACAGTGAGGCAGTCCTTACCTTACGCCAGAGGATCAACGTGGACATGAATTTTAAAGTTCTGTTTGCAGGATATTTTAGTGCCATTTCAACTTCAGTCAACTATGACATTGGGCTCAATTTTGCAGGAATGAGCATAAGAAGTTATTCACTATCCATGTGTTTCTTAGCTCTTAGATTACAGATCTCTCTTAGAAAGGTCATTTACTCTGTTTCCATATTCTTTCCAGTTCATTAATTTTCATCATCAAGAAAATATCTCTAATCAGATGTCATACTGCTATGTTAAGTCAAAGGTATATTTTCTTTACTTCAAACCTTAACCCCCATTTTCAGACCATGTGATCTTCTGCTATATCCTTTCTTGACCCTCTTTTCACTATAGTATTTCAGAGTTGCTACTGAATTCCTTTCTGTTCAAGCCACCAGTTCTATAGTCCTCACTGATACTAGCCTGCTTTCTCAGGTTCTTCTTTTGCTTCTTTATGTCCATCATTCCCCCCAACACCATCATTCCCACAAGGGCATTACTCATGCTGTGGTATAATTTGTGTAGCCCCATTTTGCTCCCGAGATTTCCAATCTCAAAACCTAAGATGGACATGAACTCTTTCTCTTCTTTATATCCATTCCAAAAAATGTATTAGCACTTACTATAGAAAACAATCATGGCATTACACACTAAAAGGAACATGAAGACAAAGGATGCACAGCTTCTGCCCCCAAACACTCATGACCTAGAGCTGTTTTGCCAAAGGGAAGATTGTTAGTTCACTTGGAAGGGTTGACCATTCACGCTGGAGTCCTTTACAGACAAGCTAGAGGTGCTCATAACCCAGCACTGTCTCAGTCTGTCTTTCTAAATAGAAAATTTGTACTGAAAATTCGGAGTCCAATTTATATGCTGTTGAAGCTGAGTCATCACTATTAAAGATGATTTTCCTCTGAATCTTGATTTCTCTCTCATTACTCATTTTGCCTACTATTGTCTTAAGTTTTGAGGATTACTGAAATAAGTTGTAAAAACAGACATTTTATCCCCATTTCCGTGTTCTAATAACCACTTAGCATTTGCATATCTGTTAAAGGCTGCAACGAAAGCCTGGGACATATATGTTCCTCCTTCTTTGTCCAACAGTTTGACTGGGTTTTGAATTGTATTTCCTGTGTGTGTTGCTGAACGATGACTCATGCTGGGAGATGAGCCACTCCGGGAGCAGGCAGCAAGCAGCTCAGTGTCCTTTTCCCCTCAGGACTCATGATGCCAAGTCAGATCATGCTTTCACGGCCAGATCTGCAAGGCGGCACCAGTTCTTCTGTTCATCTGCCCCAGAGATGAATTTCCAGACTCCTCTGACAGGCAAAGCACGTGCTTTATGTCATGTGCTGAGGAGCAGTGAAGTGTGAGGGAATGAGGGCATGAGGAAAACTGAAGCAGAGAGAGTTGGTTCATCACAGTAGCTTGGGGAGGAAAGAGAGAGGAGTGGTGACTGTGAGCTACTCCTCAGTCTCCTAACCTCTAGCAGCAGTAACAACAAAACCAGAGTCAGCCCTTGAGGTGGTATTTAGTATACCGTGGCAGATATTTTTCTCAGGTACATACAAACAATAGAATCAATGTGTAAATATATGTTATTCCTTTCAAAAAATACATTATTGATCAGTGATTAATATATTCTCAAGATATTAGAGCAATTTATTTGTTGCAAATTACAGTTAAAGTTGTTCTCTGGGGTACCTGGGTGGCTTAGTTGTTAAGCGTCTGCTTTTGGCTCAGGTCATGATCCCAGGGTCCTGGGATCAAGCCCCCCATTGGGCTCCCTGCTTGGCAGGAAGCCTGCTTGTCCCTCTCCCATTCCCCCAACTTGTGTTCCCTCTCTCGCTGTGTCCTTCTCTGTCAATCAATAAATAAAATCTTAAAAAATAAAGTTCTTTTTTTTTCCTTTTCTTTTGTGAGGAGAGAATTCTTAGAAATATAACAAGAGACAGATAAAGGGTATACATAATCCTCATCAAAACAAAGGCTTAGGTTTTCCAAAAATGAATCCAGGAAGACTTGCTTTCATGACTGATTATTTTCGAAATCTGCTCACTGCAAATAAAAAGGGTTTTATGAAATATTTAGAATTTTTCCCCAAGTGGAGATTTTAGAACCTCAAAAAATGGGAATACCTTAAAAGAAAAAAATATGACAGAATGTGACAGCAAATTAGAGAGGAGAAAATTTGATAAAGTCTTGTAAAATACAGGATCAGGAGGGAGGGTCAGGTAAGAAAATACAATGATAATTAAATTATATTTACATTTAAAAACAAGCCAGACAGAATTTTACCAGTAGATCTGAATTGTTCTTGCTCAAATCTGTTGCACTAAGATTCAAACTCAATAAAATATTTTTCAAAGTATCGGTGGCCCAAAGAGAATGATAAAACACCCTTTTTTTTTTTTTTTTTTAGTGCTTATGATTGTGGCTCTGACATTTAGTGTAAAACAAAACGGTAAAGAAACGAGACTGATTTCCAGCAAGAGCATGGGAGGAATTTTCTGGAGGAATATACATGGGAGTAAATGTGTATGCAAATTAACCTTAATTTTTAAATATCATATTACATTGTGTTAGATACAACCTTCTCTTCACAACTGGAAGTGTTGGTAGGCAATTAAAATTCCAAGGAACAAAAACATGTTTTAATTTGTTGAGTCATTGGGTTTAATTAAAAGAAGTCTAGAGGAACCAAGTTTTCCTTATATTTTGATTCAGAATTATTGGCTTAAGACAAATCTCATCCTACTTTAAGACTTGTGCTGTAGAGCAAAGATAGACGTGAAGTGGATTTTTATAGGAAGAGCTACCTTATATATAACTGCACATTTAAGTAAACAACATTATCTGGTGCCTGTCTTCCTCCACTTTGTAAAAACACTTTAAGCTCTAACTAGCAATACCGACTATATATAAGCTCCTATCTTACCAAGAGGAAGAAATGCAGTTCTTTACTATAATGCCCATGTAAGTTAATGCTCAATTAGGTACAGACCCATCTCTTTACCAACAAGAGCAGCCACATATTATAACTGAAGCTCATACCCCAAATCTGCTTAAAATGGTATAGAGACCACACAGGACAAAGCGAACATGACAAACACAAACCTGATGGAATTGCCCTTTTTATCAATCCGTGTCCTTCTTACTCTTTCTAGCCTCAGATGCCTAACTGTTCAAGGAAGACACTGACAAGATCCCATTTTCTGTACTCATCCATCGGCGCCGCCAGGCCCAGAGGCTTCGTGGTGAGGCCGTGTGCTTTTCTGCAGATCCACCCTTGAATGCTAAATAACTCCGCTCTGCACGCTCCCCTCTCCGCAGAGCTCAGGGAAATGGCAGCAGGAGCGATGAGTGGTTGCCATGGCAACAAGGAAAGGAAAATCTGCAACCTCTTGTATTGTTAGGTCGCTGTGCTTGCCTTGCAGGGTGGTGCAGATGTCTTTAGTCCTTTCACAGGAGAAATGGTTCTGCACTTCTTTGGCATTGCGTACATTAATATGATATCATATACAATATGCCATATTTCAAAAGGGATGATGACTGCTTCTAGTAAATCTCAAATCTGGGAAGCGGGAAGGACGAGAGAGGTAAGAAAAGGCAGGTTCGAATTTTCCAAGATTGGAAAGGGAAACAGAGAGAAGCCTAAAGGTATATTCAGCTTTCTGCACACAAATGGTGACAAACTTTCCCGCCGTCATTTATTTTTAAGCCGAAACTTACAATTCCAGCAAGGATACACTTATCACTTGGCTGCCTGAGTTATGGGGATGTTAAAGGGCAAGTCAAGGCTTCCAAAGGCACAGCTCCATTGGTAAGCTCTGGAAAAGCAATAGTGTGGAAGAGCTTTTCCAGATCTCACTGCTTCAGGAGGGAGCAGACCAGAAGAGGATTCCCGGAATGCTGGGAAAACAAAGCAGCCTTGGGGAACCAGGGGCGGAAACTGAGGAAATGTTCTTTAATCTTTAATTTTACTCCAAGAGATAGCTGATATTGGCTTTTGCTGACCACAAAGGTACTTTATACTCTGGTGTTTTCTACTCATGTTGAAAGCATTGTACCTCGGAATAGTCAAAATCACGGAAGCATGATTTTCAATACTTCAGGGTTGTGGCATCTACACACTTCCAAAATCCACCTCCTTTCCTGTTCCACTCATACTGAAAACCAAGACTAAAGTTACGGTTTTCTGTTGTGTTTAAAGGTCCTTGGATGAGGTGTTCTACAATAGAAGGGGGCTGTCGTTGAGACCTGTGACAGCTGGCTGGTGCATTCTCGATCTGTCAGCGTAGGGTAGTGGACAGCGCACTGGTCTATGCAGCAGGAGACCTGCTGTAGTCATGTGATCTCGGATGGGTGACTACACCTGTGAAAGGTGGTCTTACTGGTTTCCTCCGGTTATCCTTTTTTTTTTTTAGGTTTTATTTACTTATTTGACAGTGTGAGAGAGAGAGAGAGAAGGCACACAAGCAGTGGGAGCAGCAGAGGGAGAGAGAGAACCAGAGGAGGGACCCCAACACAGGGCTCAACACTGGGCTTGATCCCAGGACCCTGGGACTGGGACCTGAGCCAAAGGCAGCCACTTAACTGACTGAGCCACCCAGATGCCTTCTTCTAGTTATTTTGATAGGAATCTAATATGAGTTTGGGCCCCACCCTCAGATAAGAAACTTAAAAGACTGGGTTCCTAATTTTCACTCAGACTTGGAACTCTGGGGGTACCAAATGTGGTCCTCTTGCTTTTTTCCATAACGATAAAGAGGAGAAGAGAGGAAAGGTTTATTACAAGTCTATTATGATTCACACTTCGGAAGATAATTTAAAAATGACGGTTTCAAAACAAACAAAAAGCAGAAAGAGACTCATAAATATAGAGAACTGATCTAACTAGGGGGAATGGGGTAGGAGGAAGGGGCAAAATGGGTGAAGGGGAAGGAGATGTTTAGGCTTCTAGTTATGGAATTAGTAAGTCATGGGAACAGAAGGCATAGTCTAGGGAACACTGTCAGTGGCACTGTAATAGCATTGCACGGTGACAGATGGGAGCTGCACTTGTGGGGAGCAGAGCATAACAATGTACAGAGAAGTTGAGTCACTGTGTTATACACCTGAAACTAAACTA
This sequence comes from Mellivora capensis, assembly GCA_004024625.1. Classification (NCBI taxonomy): domain Eukaryota; kingdom Metazoa; phylum Chordata; class Mammalia; order Carnivora; family Mustelidae; genus Mellivora; species Mellivora capensis. Next base: position 78,226 of record PISX010008960.1, read on the forward strand.
GCGTTGTGTCAGCTCTACTTGTGTAAAAAAATAAAAATTTTAAAAATGATGTTTTTAAATAGCTAACAGACACATGAAAAATGTTCATCATCACTAGCCATCAGGGAGATTCAAATTAAAACCACATTGAGATACCACCTCACACCAGTTAGAATGGCCAAAATCAGCAAGACAGGAAACAACGTGTGTTGGAGAGGATGTGGAGAAAGGGGAACCCTCTTACACTGTTGGTGGGAATGCGAGTTGGTGCAGCCACTCTGGAGAACAGTGTGGAGATTCCTCAAGAAGTTAAAAATAGAGCTTCCCTATGACCCTGCAATTGCGCTACTGGGTATTTACCCCAAAGATACAGATGTGGTGAAAAGAAGGGCCATCTGTACCCCAATGTTTATAGCAGCAATGGCCACGGTCGCCAAACTGTGGAAAGAACCAAGATGCCC
>PISX010008961.1:0-78533 GCA_004024625.1 Mellivora capensis
AAATTTTACTATTAGGTGACGAGGTGTGGACCTATTCTTGTTGATTCTGAGGGGGGTTCTCTGCACCTCCTGGATTTTGGTGCTTGTTCCCTTTGCCATATTAGGGAAATTCTCTACAATAATTCTCTCCAATATACCTTCTGCTCCCCTCTCTCTTTCTTCTTCTTCTGGAATCCCAATTATTCTAATGTTGTTTTGTATTATGGTGTCACTTATCTCTCGAATTCTCCCCTCATGGTCCACTAGCTGTTTGTCCCTCTTTTGCTCAGCTTCTTTATTCTCTGTCATTTGGTCTTCTATATCACTAATTCTTTCTTCTGCCTCATTTATCCTAGCAGTAAGAGCCTCCATTTTTTATTGCACCTCACTAATAGCTTTTTTTATTTCAACTTGGTTAGATTTTAGTTCTTTTATTTCTCCAGAAAGAGCTTTTATATCTCCAGAGCGGGTTTCTCTAATATCTTCCATGCCTTTTTTGAGCCCGGCTAGAACCTTAAGAATCGTCATTCTGAACTCTAGATCTGACATATTACCAATGTCTGTATTGATTAGGTCCCTAGCCTTTGGTACTGTCTCTTGTTCTTTTTTTTGTGGTGAGTTTTTCCGCCTTGTCATTTTTTCCAGGTAAGAGTATATGAAGGAGCAAATAAAATACTAAAAGGGTGGCAGAAACCGCAGGAAAATGCCCTTTAACCAAATCAGAAGGGACCCCAAATCGTGGGGGGAGGAGAAAGGGGATAAAAAGAAGTTCAGAAAAAAAAATTTAAAAAATAAAGAAAGAAAACAAATAAAGAAAAAGTATAAAAAAGAAAAAAAATATAAATATATATATATTAGACTGGTGACTAGAACAGCTCACCCACTTAATTGTGGGGCATTTTGGTCTCTTAGAAGAAAGTACCTCCCAAAATTTTAAAGAATGAAAAATGTATATAAGAGTAAACACAGTGAAGGGATGGAATATGCCTATAAAGATGAAAAACAAAAAATTTTTTTTTAATTTCTAAAAAACAGGAGTTAATTAAGTTGGTTGGGAGAATAAAGAAAAAGAAAGTGGAGAGAATTTGCTCAGGCTGGAGACTAGAACAAGCCTGGGGCTAGATTTAGGGTGTCTTTTGATCCACTAGAGGAAGTTATACCCCAAATTTTTTAGAATAAAAAACCCTCATGTGAATATAAAAAATTAAGTTAAATATTATGAAGGATAAAATATGACTATAATAATGAAGGTTCAAAAAGATTATTATTTTTTTGGAAAAGGTATTGTTAAGATAAACTAGTTAAAAAATGTTAAAAAAAGAAAAGGGTAAAAGTTAAAAAAAATTAGCAGAAAAAGAGAAAAAGAAAAAAAATAAAATTAAAGAAAAAATTGAATTAACTGTAAGACTAAGGAATCATGGGGAGAAAGCCATGAATTCTGCGCTTTGCTTTCTCCTCCTCTGGAGTTCCGCTGCTCTCCTTGTTAAGTGAACTTGGTCTTGGCTGGATTTCTTATTGATCTTCTGGGAGAGGGGCCTGTTGTAGTGATTCTCACGTGTCTTTGCCGGAGGCAGAGCTGCACCGCCCTTACCAGGGGCCAGGCTAAGTTTTCCCCTCGGTTTCGCTTTCGGGAGCTTCTGTTCCCTGAGCGCTTTCCGTAGAGTTCCGGAGGACGGGAATGAAAATGGTGACCTCCCAATCTCCGGCTCAGAGGAGCCGAGATTTCGGGGCCCCACTCCTCAGTGCGCCCTCAGAGAAAAGTCACGGCCACTCCCGTCTCCCTCGCCTCTGGCCGCGCTCCGAGCTCACCCAGCCTGTGACCAGTTCAAGGTAACCCCGAGCTGAGAGCTCACTCCTCAGCTCTGTCTCTGTAGCCGACTTCCCCGCTCCAATACCTGCGAGCTCTGTGACACTCACACACCCCCGATCCTTCTGTGACCCTGCGGGACCTGGGGCCACGCTGACCCCACGTGGGCTTCACCCCGGTTTAGCCCCTGGAGCGATGTCCCTCCGTGGAGCAGACTTTTAAAAGTCCCGATTTAGTGCTCCATTGCTCCGCCGCTTGCCGGGAGCCGGCCCCTCCCCCGCGGTCTATCCTCCCGTCGCTTTCGATTCACTTCTCTGCCGGTCCTACCTTGCACAAAGTGGCCGATTTTCTGTTTCCAGAATTGCTGTTCTTCCTCTCTTCGATCTCCCGTTGGATTTGTAGGTGTTCGCAGTGGTTTGATAAGCTATCTAGCTGATCTCCTGCTACCTGATGTAGTCTCAGCCTGCTACTTCTCCGTCATCTTGACTCCTCCTCTATAATAGATTATTTTTTACATCAATGTTGTTGCATGCTTTCTTAAAATCATAATGCCAGCATCTTTCATTACAAAGAGAATTCATTCTCTACTAAATTTGTTTAGATTTGAATTGTGTGGTCATACCCTCAATATTAAATTTACAAATCATAAGTAAACATATGCTATTAATAAATCCATATGTATGCCTATGGAAAAGTATCATGTCAACAATAATTTATTTGCTTCTTTATCCTGCAGAAATAAAACATTCCAACAACCAGAGACTCAGGTATGAAGTTAAAATGAGCTTACTGGGTTTGTGATATTTCTTTTTAACACCTGTTGATGAGTCAATAAGAGGAAACACTGGGGGCTGAAGATATGCCAGCTCTGTAGAAATTCTTTCCCAAAATAGTGCTGAGCAAATTGTTAGTTCTACAGAAGCAGACAATGAACAGACCTCAGGATTTTATGTGGCAGAACAACTGTCTTCAATGATTGGAATTTTTTTAATATTTAATTCCTTCTTTGGTCCACCAGCTGACTTCCTCCTTTACCATGTTTTTCCTTCCTTTCTGTTTTCCCAAGGAGTGACAGCCACATTCTTTTACATTAGACTTTCTTTGGTTAACAGCTCCAGAAATTGTTATACAGCTGTCCCTAGTTGTCTGGCAGAGACCATTCCACTTCTAAGTTCTATATTTCCTTACTAAGTATCTCCATGAAGCATGCACAATGCAAATTTTAAGAGACAATGAAGGCTAGCAGTTTTTATTTAGATCAGATAAGTTTGAAAGCCATTTTTAAATAGCCAGTTACTGTGATAGATTTGCCTTTCTCCTCTAGTGAAGAAAAAAAATTAAAAAGCCTCATTCAGTCGAGTTTTTTGTTTCTCTTTATATCAACTCGATTTAAAGCATTAAAATCTTCAGTCATAAAAAGGTCTACATTTTTTAATCATGTCCTCACATTGTAAGTACATGTGATTTTTTTCTACTTTCCATTAGTATTCTATGAGTTTTTTCTATGCTATTATAAACACTTCAAAAATATCACTTCCTATAACCACTTTAAAATTCCATGAGTTTATTTAGCCATTCCATAAATTAGGGATTTAGGTTGTCACCCATTTTTGCTATTATAATGTTCAGATAAACACGATATCATATAGGTCCTCAAAATAGAGTTAGATGAGGTGAATCGGAAGATATAAACTTTTTAAAGTGGGGACACTTAAAAGTGTGCAAAAGCTGATCTATTTATAGAAGGACCAAAAGATTTTCAATTCCACAGACAAAAACAGGCATAGAGTAGAGGGCACTTTCTTTCAGGGGTTTAAAATCAATAAGGGTCATTTTTAATGTTCTAGATAAAAACATACTAAGTTCACATGAACTTATTTCCCCCTCTATAATGCAGTTCCCCCAGACTTTCTAGTGATTCATCTGCTGTCTTCTGGATTTGTGTCACTAAGTGGAAGCCTTTCTGGTTTAGTTTTTGTGAACAAAGTGGGGATGGGAAAGTAGACTTTATCTGGGCCTTAGACATTCTTTCAACCCTGTTTTCAGCTCCTATCTCATTCCCACATATATCCATAGTTTGCCAATTAACAGTACTTACAAAGAAGTGCCTGGTACCTTCAATTTCTGGATTTCTCTGGGGCTCCATAGACAATTCATTTGCTTCTCATCAGCATCTCTGCACAGGGCTTTAAGTTTTTCCCTTCTCTTTTCTCTGATTGGTTGATTAATCAGCTGACTGATGTTCTGCTCTCTAATTTAATTAGACCACTGCTTCATCTGTTAATCATTTCTAACAATTTTGTTGGTTTCTGGAATCTTCTACTATATCCTACTTCTAACTTTATCCTTATAGGTTTGTATTACTATATGCGGGGAGTTTAGGAGGGAAAATCATGTGTTCAACCAGCCAAGCTCACCAAGAAACTACTTTACTAAGAAATTCAATCACCTAGATGTCCATCAACAGATGAATGGATAAAGAAGATGTGATATATATATATGTATATATATATACATATATATATACAATGAAATACTATGCAGCCATAAAAAAACCAACATCTTGCCATTTGCAAGGAAATGGATGGACTAGAGGGTATTATGCCAAGCAAAATAAGTCAGTCAGAGAAAGACAGTTATCATATGATCCCTCTGATATGAGGGATTTGAGAGGCAGGGTGGGAGGTCATGGGGGGTAGGTAGGGAAAAAAATGAAACAAGATGGGATCATAAGAGACTCTTAATCTCAGGAAACAAACTGAGGGTTGCTGGGGGATGAGAGGTAGGGATAGGTGGCTGGGTTATGGACATTAGGGAGGGTATGTGTTATGGTGAGTGCTGTGAATTGTTTGTGTAAGACTGATGATTCACAGACCTGTGCCTCTGAAGCAAATAATACACTCTATTTTAATAAAAAAAAAAGTTTTTCTAAGAAATCCAATCAAATGTGAGTATGAAGTATTTAAATAAAGAAAGCCTCTGTAATTAATTCTAAGTTAACATGACAAGAGTCTTTTTAACACACGACTACCTTGGAGACACTGCAGGTTCAGTTTCAGACCACTACAATGAAGCAAATATTGCAATAAAGTGAGTCAAATAATTTTTTAGTTTTCCTAGTACATAAAAAAGTTATGTTTACACTATGATGTAGTCTATTAAGTGTGTGAGAGCATTATGTCTAAAAAAAATGTATATGCTTTATTTTAAAAATACCTTAGTGCTAAAAAAAAATGCTAACCATCCTCTGAGCTTTCTAGTGATTGTTTAATATTTTTGCTGGTGGAGAGTCTTCCCTAGTGTTGATGGCTGCTGACTAATGGGAGTGGTGGTTGTTGAAGGCTGAGGTAGCTGTGGCAATTTCTTTAAAAAGAAACAAAAACAATGAAGTTTCCTGCATCAGCTGATTCTTCTTTTCATGGATGATTTCTTCCAAAATTGGCGTCAGTCCTCTCAAACCTTGCTGCTGCTTTATGAACTAAGTTTATGAAATATTATAAAGTCTTTGCTATAATTTCAACAATCTTCATAGCATCTTCACCAGGAGTAGATTCCTTCTCAAGAAACTACTTTCTTTCTTCAGCCATAATAAGCAACTCCTCATCTGCTCGTTTTATCATGAGATTGCAGCAATTTAGCTACATCTTCAGGCTCTATTTCTAATTCTAGTTCTCTTGCTGTTTGCAGTTACTTCCTCCACTGAAGTCTTGAAACCCTCAAAGTTCAGAGTTCAAAGTTCAACTTCTTCCAAATTCCTGTGAATGTTGACATTTCGACCTCTTTCCATTAATCATGAATATTCTTAATGACATCTAAAATGGTGAATCCTTTTCAGAAATTTCAATTTACTTTGTCCAGATCCATTGGACTGTCTATGGCAGCTATCCCCTTACCAAATGTACTTCTTAAGTAATAAGACTTGAGAGTCAAAATGGCTCCTTGATCCATAAACTGTAGAATGAATGTTGTGTTAGCAGGCATGAAAACATTAGTCTCACTGTCCATCTCCATCAGAGCTCCTGGGTGATCAGGTGCATTATAATAAGCAGTCAAATTTTGAAAGCAATTTTTTTTCTCAATATTAGGTCTCAACAATGGGATTAAAATATTCAGTGAATCATGCTGACAACAGATGTGCTATCATCCAGGCCTTGTTATGCCATTTATAGAGCATAAGCAGAGTAGATTTAGTATAATTTAGTATAATTCTTAAGGGCCATTTTGAAATGGTCAATGAACATTGGCTTCAACTTAAAGTCACCAGCTGCATTAGCCCCTAACAACAGAATCAGCCTTTGAAGCTTTGAAGCCATTGTTGATTTCTCCTCTCTAGCTAGGAAAGTTCTAGGTGGCATTTTCTTCCAACAAAAGGCTATTTCATCTACATTGAAAATCTGTTTTTCAGTGTAGCCACCTTCATTATTTATCTGAGCCAGATATTCTGGATAACTAGCTGCAACTTCTACATTAGCATTTGTAGCTTCACCTCTTGCTTTTATGTTATGGAGATGGCTTCTTCCCTTAAACCTCATGAACCAACCTCTGCTAGCTTCCCACTTTTCTTCTGCAGCCACTTCATCTAACTTAATTTATTGCTTAAAGATTTATTTGTCTGAGAGAGAGAGAGAGCACCTGTGGGGAAGGGACAGCAAGAGGAGAGGCAGAGAATCCTCAAGCAGACTCCAAGCTGAGTGCAGAGCCCAAAGCAGGGCTCCATCCCATGACCCTGAGATCACGACCTGAGCCAAATCCAGAGTTGGGCACTCAAAGAAACAAATCATCATTAAAATTACACTGGATGTTTCATTTAAAGACTGTCTATAAATACTGATTATAATACTATAGCAACAGAAGAAAATATAAAAGCAATATGGAAAATTGTCATTTAAACTCTTAATTTCAGAATTTATAAATGTCAAAAATAGTTTAGGCAATATAGTATTTATAATTTATATTTAGTCTAATTAATTATCATTTAATTTAATTAATAATTAATTTATATAACATATTATATAATTTATATATTATTTATAATTTGTATTTATAATTTAAACAATATATTAGGCCAGACTTAGGTTAGCAGAATTATTTATCTGATCATTATCTTTAGCAAAGCTCTCATTACTTCATTCTATTTATTTCTTTTTAAAATTTATGTAGCATCTTTGTAGAAAAACAATTTATAGATACTTTACAACTTTACTGAATGTACCATGTCACTCATTTTAACACATTTTTGGGCTCTCTTTGGAGGAATCAAATCTCAGAAGGAATGTATAAATCTGCTGGCAGAACTAACATTATCACTACTCAACAAATTAATATTTGCTTAATTCCTGTTTCCCTGTATCTAGAATAACTAACATTTAATTTATATTTTACATATGAAGAAAGTTGACAATCAATTGGTATATGTAATATAAATGCCAAGAAGTAAGGATCAAATTTTTCCATTAATGGACATGTCTATAATATATTTATTTCTGTGATTTTTGTGGTAAAAACACAAAAGATCTATATACTTAATAAGTTTTAAATGCATAGTACAGTATGTTAACTAAGCACAAAGTTGTACAGAGATCTCCAGAACTCTCTCATCATTCATGACCGAAATTTTATATCCATTTTCTATATAGCTTTTTTGCCCATTTTTTAATTGAATTTTTTTCTTATTGTTGAGTTTTAAGAGGATATTTTTTTTTTGGTGTATTTTGGGTAATAGTTTCGCAGATGCATCTTTTTGCAAAATTTTTCTCCCAGGCTGTGGTTAAAAGTTTGCCTTTACTTTCTCTTCTGGCATCTTTCACAGAGCTTAAATTTTTAATTTTAATGAAGTCCAATTTATCAAGTATTTCTTTCACAGATTGTACTGTTAATGCCATATCTAAAAATTCATCACCAAAACCAAGGTTATCCAGATCTTCTGTTATGTTACTTTCTAGTATTTTTATAGTTATGGGGTTTACATTTAGGTCTATACTCCATTTTGAGTTAATTTTGTGAAGGGCATAAGGTCTGTATCCAGATTCATTTTTTACATGTGGATGTCCAGTTTTTCCAGCACCACATGTTGAAAAGACTATCTTTGCTATATTGTATTTCCTTTGCTCCTTTATCAAAAATTAGTTAACTATATTTGTGGGCATTTATTTATGGGAACGCTATTCGGTTCCACCATTCTATTTGTCTATTCTTGTCAATACCGCATCTTAATTAGAATAGTTTTATAGTAAGTCTTGAAGATAAGTAGTGTCTGTCCTCCAATTTTATTTTTCTCCTTCAATATATTAATTCCTATTCTGGGTCTTTTACCCTCTTTATATAAACTTTAGAATCAGTTTGTCAAAATCCACAAACTTGCTGGGATTTTAATTGGGATAGTTTTAAATCTATAGATGAAGTTGGAAAGAACTGACATCTTAATAATATTGAGTCTTCTTATCCATGACCATGGACTATCTCTCTATTTATTTATTTATTCTTTCATTTCTTTCAACTTAGTGTTGTAGTTTTTTTCATTGCAGATCTTGGGCATATTTTGTTAGATTTATACCTAAGCATTTAATTTAGAGGGGCACTAATGTAAATAATATTGTGTTTTTCATTTCAAATTCCTGTTTTTTTTTTTGCAGGTATATAGAAATTAGATTGACTGATTTTAGATTGACTTTTTATATTAACTATATATCCTGCAGCCTTGCTATAATTGCTCATAAGTTCCAGGAGTTTTCAGCTGACTCATATTTTTTATATAGAGAGGTGTCATCTGTGAACAGGTCTTCCTTCTCAATCAGTATATATTTTATTTCCTTTTCTTGTATTATTTTATTGGATTGCCCTTCCACTATGATGTTGGAAGAGAGTGATAAGACATGCTTTCTCTGTACCTATTGAGATAATCAAGGGATTTGTCTTCTTTAGCCTGCTGATATGATGAAGTACATCAACAGATTTTCAAATGCTGAATCAGCCTTGTATAATGGTATAAAATCCATTTGCTCATAGTATATAATTCTTTTTATACATTGTTGAACTTCCTACTATTTAGTTGAGGATTCTGTCATCTATGCTCATGAGAGATATTAATTTTTAGTTTTCTTTTCTTATAACGTTTTCCTGTTTGGTATTAGGGTAATGTTGGCCTCACAGAATGAGTCAGGAAGTATTCTCCCTGCTCTGTCCTCTGACAAGGATTTTAAAGAATTGGTATGGTTTCTTTCATAAATGTTAGAATTCATCAACGAACCCATCTGTACCTGGGGCTTTCTGTCTTGGGAAGTTATTACTTATAGATTCAATATATTTCAGAGATATAAGCCTATTCAAGTATCTATTTCTTCTTGTGTAAATTTTAAAGATTTATATATTTTAGGAAAAAAGAGAAAGAGAGCAGGGGGAGGGGCAGAAGGAGAGGGATAGAATCTTGAGCAGACTGACCACTTGAGCAGTGGTCTTGAGTGGTCTTGAGCAGACCACTGACAACAGAGCCTGATGAAGTGTTCTACCTCATGACCATGAGATCATGACCTAAGCCAAAATCAAAAGTTGGACACCTAACCAAATGAGACACTGAGGTGTCCTCTTTCATTTCTAATGTTAGTAACTTTTCCTCTCTTTCATTTTTACTTAGCCTGGCTAGCAACTTATTGATTTCATTGGACTTTCCAAAGAACTAGTTTTTGATGTCATTGATTTTCTCCGTTAATTTCCTGATTTCAATTTCATTGGTTTCTGCTCTAATTTTTATTGTTTCTTTTCTACTGATTTCTTTGGACTTAATTTGTTCCTGCTTTTTATAGTTTCCTAAGGTAGAACATTAGAAAATTGATTTTAGAAATTTGTTTTGGAAAAAAATAGAAATTTTTTATTTTGCAATGTAGGCATTCAATATTATAGATTTCCTTCTGAGTCAATGGCTTTACCATTGCATCTCATCATTTTTGATGATTAGTGTTTTCATTCTCATTTAGTTCAGAATATTTCTTAATTTCTCCTGAAATTTCTTTTTGTACTTTTGTATTATTTAGAAGTGTGTCACTTACACATATTTTGGGATCTTTTAGGTATTTTTATTACTGATTTCTAGTTTAATTTCACTGCGATCTGAAAACAGACTTTATTTCTACTCTTTTAAATTCGTTAAAGCATGTGAGTGGCCCAGAATGTGGTCTACCTTGGTGGATGTTCCATGTGAGCTCAAGAAGAATATGTTCCATGTGAGCTGTTGTTGAATGAAGTAATCTATAAAGCTTCATTTCATTCATTTGACTGATGGCATTTTTGAGTTCACATATGTCCTTACTTATTTTCTGCCTACTGGATCTGCCCACTTCTAAAAGAGAGATGTTGAAGTCTCCAATTTTAAGAGTGCATTTTCTATTTCTCCTTACAGTTCTGTCATTTTTTGCCTCACATATTTTGATTATCTGTTTTTAGACACATACACAATAAGGATTGTTATATCTCCTTGAAAAATTGACCCCTTTCTCATTATGTCATGCTCTTCCTTATTCCTGATGACTTTGCTTGCTTTAAAGTTTGCTTTATATGAAATTAATATGGCTACTCTTGCTTTCTTTTAATTAGTGTTAGTGAGGTATATATTTTTCCATCCCCTTACTTTTAATCTATATGTCTTTATATTTAAATTGGGTTTCTTGCAGACAACATATACTTGAGTGTTATATCTTACAATATACTGTCTTTTACTATTGTATTTTGACTACTGACACTCAACATGATTATTCATACAGCTGGATTACTATCTACCATATTTGTTACTGTTTTCTGTTTGTTGCCTTTGTTCTTTGTAGCTATTTCTGTCTTTCACTCTCTTTTTGCATTTTGTGATTTTAATTGAGCATTTTATGATTCCATTTTTTCTCCTTTCTCAGATTATTAGTTATATTTCTCCTTTTACTTCTTTCATTGGTTGCCCTTGAGTTTGAAATACATATTTATAACTATTCCAAGCCCAATTCCAAATAACATTATGCAGCCTATGCATTATGAATACCTAATAATAACAAAATAATCCCAATTCCTCCCTTCTATCCCTGTGTCATCATTGTTGTGCATATCACTTATATATAAGCACACCTATGTAGTCATACATAATTGAATACATTGTCACTATTATTATTTTAAACAAAGTGTTACCTGTTAAATCAATCAGGAATAAGAAAATTTTATTTTTTAAATATATTTTGATATATTCTACTTCTAGAAAATTATTCCAAGTAAATAATCAAGTACATGGAAACTATTGTTGTACAAGGTAAATATTAATTTGTTATTTAGGATTCTTTCAATTGTGATAACAATAATTACCTCAACTTTGTTTAAGAGGAAAAGAACAAAACATTATGTTGGAAAGCACTGACAAATACTCTCTTTTTTAGCAAACTCTAGCCAGGCTCCCTTGAGCACTCTTCTCGACCAGACTTAAGCTTGGTCTATAAACACTTGAACAAACTCTAACAGAGTTCCTTTTTTTTTTTTTAGGGAAAATTTCATATTTTTAATTAAAATATAATGTATTATTTCAGGGGTTTCAGGGGTACAGGTCTGTGATTCATCAGTCTTACATAATCACCACAACATGTGCCCTCCTCAGTGTCCATCACCCAGCCACCCCATTCCCCAGCCTCCTCCCCATCAGTAACCCTCAGTTTATTTCCTAAGATTAAGAGTCTTTTATGGTTTGTCTCTCTCTCTGGTTTTATCTTGTTTCATTTTTCTCTCTCTTCCTCTATGATCCTCTGCCTTGTTTCTTAAATTCCATTTATCAGTGAGATTATATAATTGTCTTTCTCTGATTGACTTATTTTGCTTAGCATAATACCCTCTAGTTCCATCTACATCATTGCAAATGGCAAGATTTCATTTATAATGGCTGCATAATATCCCTGTGTGTGTCACAAAATAATTTTATGACCTCATTTATTTCTTCCTCAAAGCTATTCCTTTTTCTATGTAGTTCTAACATTTTTACCTATATTATTTTCTAAAAACTTATTTTAACACTTCTCATTGTCTCTGACAAATTACCTCAATTTTTGTTTATCTAAGAAAATCTTTATTTCTCCTTCACCTCTGAAGGATAATTTTGCAAGGAACAGAATTCTAGGTCAGTGGGTATTTTCTCTCAAAAATGTAAATATTTCATTCCACTCTCTTCTTGCTTGCATAGTTTCTGAGATATAATTCTTATTTTTATCCCTCTATAGACAAAATGTTGTTTTTCTTCCTCCTGCTGGCTTCTTTCAGGATTTTCTATATATATATTTGCTTTTCTATTGTTGAAAATGATATACCTAGGTATAGGGTTTTTTTTTAATGTTTTAGCTGCTTGCTGTTCTCAAAGCTTCCCAGATCTGGGCTTTGCCATCTGACATTAATTTGGGGAAACTCTCAGTCATTATTGTTTCATATATTCTTTTGTTCCTTTATCGCTCTGTTGTCCTGGTGTTCCCATTTTGCATATGTTACAGCATTGGTAGTTGTTCCTCACTTCTTGGATATTCTGGTGGGTTTGTTGTTTGTTTGTTTGTTTGTTTGTTTGTTTGTTTTTCAGTGTTTGTTCTCTTTGCTTTTCAGTTTTGGAGACTTCTATTGATATATCATCAAGCTCAGAGATTCTTCCTTAGTTGTATCCAGTCTAATAATAAACAGATCAAAGTCATTCTTCATTTCTGTCACCATGTTTCTTATCTCTAGCATTTCTTAGCAGTACCTTCTTTGGATTGTCATCATTTTGCTTACACTGCCCCTCTGCTCTTGCATGGTGTCTACTTTACAGCTCTTAGCATATTAATCACAGTTGTTTTAAATTCTCGGTTTGATAATTTCAACACTGCCACCAGTTTTGGTTCTGTTGCTTGCTCTGACACTTTAAATTGTTTTTGTTTGTTGTTATTGTTGTTGTGTGGGTTTTTTGTTTTTGTGGGAGGTTTGTTTTGTTCTGTTTTGCCTTTTAGTATGCCTTGTCATTCTTTGTTGGTAGCTGGAGTGATGTAACAGCTAAAAGGAACTATTCTAAATAGGTCTTTAGTAATGTGGCAGTAAAGTGCAAGGGGAAGAAAAGCATTATACAGGCCGATGATTAGTTCTCAGTATTTTTGAGATCCTAAGCATCTGGACTGTGCTCTTCACAAGCATTTTTTCTTCCTCCCATAGGCAAGACAAAATAGCTAAAATGGACTAGAGTAAAGTATTTCCTTTCCTTCAGATAAGTTACACTCTGATAACACCCTTAGCAGGTTAGGCTATGGATAACTAATTTCTCCTGGGGGCAAACCTTGTTAAAAACTGAATGTTCTGATCTACTTCAAAAATGGTTCCTTTTCTTCGCCTCCTGCCAGAAACATAGGAGATTTTCCTCTAATATATACTATAAGACCCTAGTCAAGCTCCTGGATAGAAGACTTACAAAGCATGGAGGAATCATCCTATGACTGAGTCCCTCTGGATTTTAAACTCAAACTTTTTCACACCACCAGTCTTCAGCAATCTGTAGGCATAATGAAGGTTCTCTTACCCACTCTCCAGAAATTTGTAGTCACAATAAAGGTTTTCTTACCCCAGTATTGTTTCCCACTGAGGTTTCTGCTTTGGTAGTTGGGTTTGTTGTAATTCTCTGTATTTGTCTGACTGTTCAATTTGGGAGACAACACTTTTGCCTGTAGCCTTACTCTTCTTAGATATCCAAAAGAGTGGTCAGTTTTTCAGTTTATTCTGTTTTTTATTTGTTGTTAAGATAGAGTGGAAGCTTCCAAGCTCCTTATATGGGGGAATAGGAAACTGAAAGTACCATCCATTTACTCTTAATCTATATGTATCTTTACATTTAAAATGGGTTTCATATAGAAAATTCATATATGATTCCTGGTTTTGATCCACTCTGACAAACTCTGTCTTTTAATTGATGTATGTAGACCATTGATTGTTTGTTTATTTATTTATTTATTTATTTGAGTGGGGGTGAGGAGAGGCAGAGAGAGGGAGACAAAGTCTTAAGCAGACTTCTCTGCACTGAGCAATGAACTTAATGTGGGTCTCCATCCCATGACACTGGGATCACAATCTGACCCAAACCAAGAATCAGATGCTCAGCCAAATGCACCACACAGGCACTCCTAGACCATGAATGTTTAAAGTGATTATAGATATAGTTGGATTTATATTTACCACATTTGTTACAACGGGTTTATTTCAAGAAAAAAATTAGGATTAGCCAAAAGAATAATCACAGCAAATTTTGGCACATGCCTAATATAAACCAAGTATGGATAAGTTTTTCTATTTCTAAACAGGGTGAAACACTGGTGTTTCTCTAAGCCTATGTAATATAAGTAATCTCATACTATAGGCATTGTCTTGGTAAGATATCCTGGATCATAGGAGAGGTTATTTCTTTCTTCCAGAGAAACATGTTCTTTGTTCATGGTCTGGGTCTAAAATATATTTTGTAGTCTGTGGCTTAAGGCTAAGGTGCAGACAGATCATAATGAAAACTAAATACCTAATGCATACATGTATACAAATTAGCTAACAAATTTAGCACAAAAAGCCCAAAATTAAAAAATTAAGCATTCTTTATCTCTTTGTGAGTAGCCAGTCACTTATTTTGTAAAGTACAATAATATCAAGTTATAAGTTAATTATTTTCTCATATATAAGAATATTTATAGATATATAATAGATATAAGCATAGAATTTGTATCAACAACCTCATTTACATAAAAAAATTCACTTGATGATGGAAATTAGGGAGAGTACATGCTATGTTGTGTACCGTGAATTGTCTAAGACTGATGAATCACAGGCCTATACCCCGAAACAAATAATACATCATATGTTAATAAAAAATTTTAGAAATTAGCAAAACAAAAAATTCACTTGAAGTTTGCTACTTAAAACTGTCTTAAAACTGTTTTTTATATTTTTAAGAATCATATTTCCTAATTTATAAATCAACTGCTTGTAAGGCTCATCAGAGAGATTTCTTCTCCTTCAGGGTACTATATTCATTTGTCACAGCCTTAGTAATATTTAAATATTCATCTGTTTATGTTATAGTTATAATTTCCTCCTCCTCCCCCTTCCCTTCCTTCTCCTTCTTCTTCTTTTTTATTTTTTAATTATGACACTACTAACAAAGTGAAAATCTTTTCTCAGTAACATATAAATCCTTCACTACCAGGATATAGAAAAGTACACTTTTGTCTCTATGAGAAGAACAAATAAATGTAGAAACTAAAAACAAACAAACAAACAAACAAAAAAACCTCTGTCAAAGTTATTAGAGAACCAGTTGAATCCACATGTTCTTCCTTCAATAGGAAAGGAGTTTATAATTATGCTAAGCAGCTGTTTTAGTTCAGGCTACTATAACTGAATACCACATATGGGTTACTTGAATAACAAATAATTTATTTCTCATGATTCTGAAGCCTAGGAAGTCTAAGGTCAGGGTGATTAGGTTCTGGTGAAGGCCTGCTTCCTGATTTACAGATGGCTCTCTTCTTACTGTAATTTCACATGATAGAGAACAGAAAGAGGAGAGTGAGCTCCTATGTCTCCTAACCTAAGGGTAATAGTCCCATTCTGAGGACACCACTCTCATTATCTAATTGCCTCCCAAGACCCCACCTCCTAATAACCTCATATTGGAAGTTAAGATTTAAACATATAAAATTTGAGTGAATACAAACATTTTGTCCATAGCAGTGGCTTTCTTATAATCTCAGATGTCTTCCTACATAACTAAATTACTATTCAGAATTGATATGGGTCTTTTGTAATTTATAGATTATTAATGAAAAAAATTAGTAGGCTAGAAACATACTCAAAACTTGACACTGTGGAACTAAATTCTGCTAGACATTAAACATAAAATTCTGCTAAATGTAACATTACCATTTCCTGAGTCACTACTCTATCCCAATCATTTTTCATACATTATATGTTGTCATTTAATCTCAAAACAACTAGAGGTATGCATTTTTACTCCTATTTTGCCAAAAAGGAAGCTAAGTTATATTTCATAATTTAGCCAACATCTTTCAGCTGGATAGTCAAGATAATATTGAATTCAATTCTGTTTGACTATAAAATGAAACATTTTTCCATTTCATTGCATACATTCAAATATATCTTTCTAGCAAAGGGATGAAGACCACATAATTGGGCTTAAAAATTCCCACAATGAAATTCTGAGTGATTTGGACAGATTTTAGTTTAAGTGTGTTGAAGTTTTTCACAGAAGATTTTGACCGTTCAAATGCTAAGAGCTCAGTGTCGTGTTAATCATCACATAGTTCATTCGAGTAATCACTATACAGTAGAAAAAAATAATAAAATCCGTACATTTTGATTGACATTCATTATAAGGAGATTGACAGCATTAATTACCCAGTAAATATGTAAGGAAAATGCATAATATGATAATATGATGTATATTTAACTTATAAAACCCTTACAGAATACAACACAGGTGTTAAGAAAATATAGAAATTCTCCTTCATGCAGTTCCCAAGTTTACTTCCTCTAAACTTGCACTATACATTTGAAGGACCACAGAATCCATGCTGTAGCAGAAATTACTCAGCTCCTATTTTTCTTTGCATACATATCCTTCAAGTCATCTTTTGGATTTCCTAAAATTGACCATTATTTTTGAAACTCACAGTCACCAACTAAATGAAAGAAATTTGTGTTCTTATCCATATATTTTAGGACTAGGAAGTTGATGTGAACAAGAATGGAGACAGAGGTGAACAAGAATGGCTCTCTTGTCCACCTGATGTTATTCAAGCAGTGAAAGCAACTGTAATTTGGTTTTGTTATCATACTCTGCTTAAAACACTCTCTTACCACCCCATTTTTAATCTATTTAATATATTCTTACTTATTCCTTAAGATCTGGTTGGAAAATTAGTTCTTCTATAATGCTTTCTCTGATTCTAAGTATTAGCCTTAAAGTTATTTGTGTTAACATAGTACTTTGTGTGTACTGATAGGTACACATGGTTGCCTATAAGATAGTTTCTGATATTGAAGTATTTGGAAGACTGCCCCAACATAGATGTACTTTAATAATTTAATGGCAAATAAAAAGAATACTGACTAAACAAGTTATTCACCCTGTTCCAACTCCTAAAATATGTTTAAAGCCTTTGGAGCTTCTCAGGCTGCTCAAAGTGGTTGTAGCTTTGTAAACTATGAGCCATTCAGGAATCTACTAAGGAGAAATACCCCTGGTGGGCAAAGCAAGGCCTTCCTAAGACTCTTACTCTCTATAGAGAGTTTTCCAAAGGCTCTGACTTAACTCAGAACAATAAAAGCCACAAACATATTTTCACAAGCAAGGATCTCAAAATAAAGTTCTCAAAAAAGTTGAATTTACTCAGAGTTCCAACCCTAAGATGGTGATAAAGGAAGATCCTGAACTCACGTCCTCCACGGACACACCAAATCTATACCTATTTATGAAGGAACTCCTCCTACAAACTGAGGGCTGAGATAGAGTGACCACATGGAGTATGGCAAGAGAGATGGAAACATAATAATGAAGGGAACCCCCACTACTATTGCTGTGAATTGCAGTGGGAGAATTAATACTGAAAGACCATGAGCAGATCCTTCTGCTCTGGGACACACACACACACACACACACACATACACACACACACAAAGATGAAGTTTAAAAAAGCAGCAAGCATATAAAAGAGCCAATCCTAGAACTCCACCAAACAGCAGGAGACCCGTTGGAACTCTCTCTGGGTAAGAGGGGCTGGTGAGCACCACAGTTCATTTTCCCTCCACCTTGATAGCATGAACATACCAAGGTGACAGATGCACAAAGCACCCTGGTATACTCCAGGCCCAAACCACATCAGTACCAGGTAACTTGCTAGGTTACCCACAGCACACACAACTCTGGGATCTCCTGGCTCATGCCTGATTCAACTACAGCCAACCCTCAAGGGTGTCCCCTGCATGGAGCACCCTAGGAACCCCTGGCCCATGCCCACCTCAGTGTCAGCTGCTCCACCAAGGTACACCCTGGGTGAGCAACCAAGACTGCCCCAGCCCCACACCTACATCAGCTTCACCTGTCCTGCTAGGGTGTTTTCTGCTCAGAGAGCCCTAGGACCACCCCAGCCCATGACAACTTTGGCTACAGCCATCCCAGGAGGTTAGCCCCAGCCATCCTATGAAGTCACCTCCAACACATGCCAGCCACAGCTCTAGCCAACCACCCTAAGTCAAAAGACCAACACAGTCTACACAGGGAACAATGATACATGAGACCATTCCTTCGAGTTTAGAAAAAGTAACTGTTCCACCTAATTCATACAAACAACACAAAAAGAAAGCAAACTACAAAGACAGAAGAATATGCTACAAATGAAAAACAAAGACAAAATCTCAGAAAAATAACTAAATAAAACAGAGATAAGCAACATGTCTAACAAAGAGTTTAAAGTATTGATCATGAAGATACTCACTGGAAGGGAGAGAAGAGTTGAAAAATTACATGAGAACTTCAACAGAAATATATAAAAAAATAAAAACAAACCATTCAGAGTTGAAGAATACAACAACTTCAATGAAAAATACACTAGAGGGAATCAACAGTAGTTGATGCAGAAGAACAAATCTGGAAGACAGGGTAATGGAAAGCACCCAAGCTGAATAGGATAAAGAAAAATGAATTTTAAGAACTGAGGATAGAGCAAAATGGCAGAGGAGTAGGAGACCTAAATTTTGTCTGGTCCCAGGAATTCAGCTAGATAGTTATCAAACCATTAGGAACACCAACAAACTGCAAAGGAAATTGAACAAAAGAATAGCAGCAATTCTATGAACAGAAAAGCAACCACTTTCTGGAAGGTATGATGTGTGGAGAAGTGAATCCGAGGTGATATTTGGGAAGATAAACTGCAGGAGGGAGCCTCTTTCAGCTGGCTACTGGAAAATGACAGAGCTACAGAGCACAAAATCAGAAGTTTTAGAAGTCGGCTCCCCTGTGGGACATCGCTCCAGTGACTAAGCTTGGGGGGGAGGGTGGAATCCGCACTGCAACAGTGTGATCTCAGGGCACTTGGGGTCACAGAAAGATCAGGGGTGCCTAAGTGTGGCAGAGCTCCCAAGTATTGGAGCAGGGAAGCCGGAGCCAAAACAGAGCCAAAGACAGACCCAAAGAGTGGGCTCTCAGCTCAGGGTTCCCATAAACCATGATCTGTGGCAGTCAGGCTACTGCTCTTTGAGCAGGGATCGAAAAGCAGCAGATCCAGGGAGACTCCCCTTCCTCCCAGGGAGGAGCAGCGTGGGAGTGCACCACAGGAATCAAATGGGGTTGGAAATTCCAAATGGGGTCTGTGCCAGAGATAGAAAGGTTTGGTAACAGGCTGGGTGAGCACAGAATGCAGCCAGAGACCAGGGAGACAGAAGTGACTGACAGCTTATCTCTGAGGGCTCACTAAGGAGTGGAGCCCTGAGTTCATGGCTCCTCCAGGGCCAGAGATTCAGAGGCCACCATTTTCATTCTTGTCCTCTAAAGCTGTACGGAAAGCTTTTAGGAGAAAAAAAGCTACTGAGAGCAAACCAGAGCAGATTACTTAGCCTGGCCCCAGCAAGGACTGTGCAATTCTGCCTCAGGCAAAGACATTTGAGAATCACACAACAGGCCCCTCCCCCCAGAAGACCAGCAAGAACATCCAGCCAAGACCAAGTTTATCAATCAATGAGAACTGCAAAATACCAGCACTAGGGGAATACAGCACATAGAATTCATGGCTTTTTCCCCATGATTCTTTAGTCTTTCAATACAATAGCACTAAATTCATATCTTTCAATAGTTACCCTCAAAGTAAATGGGCTAAATGCCCCAATCAAAAGACACAGGGTATCAGAATGGATTAAAAAAAAACAACAACAACAAAAAACAAAAAGACCCATTGATATGCTGTATAAAAGAACTCATTTTGGACCCAAAGACACCTCCAGACTTAAAATGAGGGGGTGGAAAACCATTTATCATGCTAATGGACAACAAAAGAAAGCTGGGGTGGCCCTATATCAGATAAATTAGATTTGAAGCCAAAGACTATAATAAGAGATGAAGAAGGACACTATATCATACTTAAAGGGTCTGTCCAACAAGAAGATCTAACAATTTCAAATATCTATGCCCCTAACATTGGAGTAGCCAGTTATATAATCCAATAAATAACAAAAGGAAAGAAATACAATGACAATAATACAATAATACAACGTCCCCCTCACTGAAATGGACAGATCATCTAAGCAAAAGATCAGCAAGGAAATAAAGGCTTTAAATGACACACTGGACCAGACAGAGTTCACAGATAAATTCAGAACATTCCATCCCAAAGCAACAGAATACACATTCTTCTCTAGTACACATGGAACATTCTCCAGAATAGATCACATCCTGGGTCACAAATCAGGTCTCAAACAGTACCAAGAGATTGGGATCATTCTCTGCATATTTTCAGACCACAATGCCTTGAAACTCGAACTCAATCACAAGAAGAAAGCTGGAAAAAACTCAAATATATGGAGACTAAAGAGCATCCTACTAAAGAATGAAGGGGTCAACCAGGAAATTAAAGAAAATTTTTAAAAATTCATGAAAACACAAGTCTTCAAAATCTTTGAGATGCAGCACAGAGGAAATTATATAGAGGAAATTATATAGCAATACAAGCCTTTCTCAAGAAATAAGAAAGGTCTCAAGTACACAACCTAACCCTACACCTAAAGGAGCTGGAGAAAGTACAGCAAAGAAAGCCTAAACCTAGCAGGAGAAGAGAAATAATAAAGATCAGAGCAGAAATCAATGAAAGAGAAGCCAAAAGAACCGTAGAACAGATCAACAAAACTAGGAGCTAGTTCTTTGAAAGCATTAAGATTGATAACACCCTGGCCAGGCTTATCAGAAAGAAAAGAAAAAAGGACCCAAATACATACAATCATGAATGAAAACGGAGAGATCACACCAATACCAAAAAAAAAAAAAAAAACAATTATAAGAACATATCATGAGCAACTATATACCAGCAAATTTGACAATCTGGAAGAAATGGATCCATTCCTAGAGACACATAAACTACCACAACTGAACCAAGAAATAGAAAACCTGAACAGACCCATAACCAGCAAGGAAATTGAAGCAGTCATCAAAAATCTCCCAACAAACAAGAGCCCAGGGCCAGATAGCTTCCCAGGGGAATTCTACCAAATATTTAAAGAAGAATTAATACCAATTCTTCTGAAACTGTTCCAAAAAATATAAATGGAAGGAAAACTTCCAAACTCATTTTATGAGGCCAGAATTACCTTGATCCTAAAACCAGACAAAGACCCCATCAAAAAGGAGAATTACAGACCAATATCCCTGTTGAACTGGGATGCAAAAATTCTCACCAAAATGCTAAACAATAGGATCTAACAGTATATTATGCACCACGACCCAGTGGGATTTATTTCTGGGCTGCAAGTTGGTTCAACATCTGTAAATCAATCAATGTGATACAATACATTAATAAAAGAAAAAACAAGAACCATGGGATCCTCTCAATAGGTGCAAAAAAAGAATTTCACAAAGTATAGCATCCTTTCTTGACCAAAACTCTTCAAAGTGTAGGGATAAAGGGTACATACCTCAACATCATCAAAGCCATCTATGAAAAAACCCACAGTGAATATCATTCTCAATGGGGAAAAACTGAGAGCTTTTCCCCTAAGGTCAGGAACACAACAGGATGTCCACCAACACCACTGTTATTCTACACAGTACTAGAAGTCCTAGTCTCAGCTATCAGACAATACAAAGAAATAAAAGGCATCTGAATCAGCAAAGAAATCAAACTCTCACTCTTTGCAAATGATATGATACTTTATGTAGAAAGCCTGAAAGAATCCACTCCAAAACTGCTAGAACTCATACAGGAATTCAGTAAAGTGTCAGGATATAAAATCAATTTACAGAAATCAGCTGCATTTCTATACACTAACAATGAAACAGAAGAAAGAGAAATTGAGGAGTTGATCCCATTTACAATTGCATCCAAAACCATAAGATACTTGGGAATAAACCCAACCAAAGAGGCAATGAATCTATAATCTACTGTCTGTCTATTGCTACCTAGAGAAATCTACACATTTAATGCAATCCCTATCAAAATACCATCGACTTTTTTCACAGGAATGGAACAAATAATCCTAAAATTTGTATGGAACCAGAAAAGACCCCTAGTAGCCAGAGGAATGTTGAAAAAGAAAACCAAAGTTGGCAACATCACAATTCCAGACCTCAAGCTCTATTTCAAAGCTGTAATCATCAAGACACTATGGTACTGGCACAAAAACAAACACATAGATAAATGGAACAGAATAAAGAACCCAGAAATGGACCCTCAACTCTATGGTCAACTAATCTTTGACAAAGCAGTTAAAACTGTCCACTGGAAAAAAGACAGTCTCTTCAACAAATGGTGTTGGGAAAATTGGACAGCAACACGCAGAAGAATCACACTGGACCATTTCCTTACACCACACACAAAAATAGACTTGACATGAATGAACGACCTCAATGTGAGAGTGGAATCCATCAAGATCCTTGAGGATAACACAGGCAGCAATCTCTTCAACCTCAATTGCAGCAACTTCTTCTTAGATACATCGCCAAAGGCAAGGGAAGCTAGGGCAAAAATGAACTATTGGAACTTCATCAAGATAAAAAGCTTTTGCCAGCAAAAGAAAGTCAGCAAAACCAAAAGACAATTGACAGAATGGGAGAAGATAATTGCAAATGACATATCATATAAAGGTCCAGTATCCAAAATCTATAAAGAATTTATCCAACTCAACACCCAAAGAACAAATAATCCAATCAAGAATGGGCAGAAGACATGAACAGACATTTCTGCAAAGAAGACATCCAAATGGCCAATAGACACATGAAAAAATGCTCCACATCCTTTGGCATCAGGGAAATATAAATCAAAACCATAGTGTGATACCACCGGTCAGAATGGCTAAAATTAAAAGACAGGAAACAACAAATGTTGGCAAGGAGATGGAGAAAGGGGACCCCTCTTATGCTGTTGGTAGGAATGCAAGCTGGTGCAGCCACTCTGGGAAACAGTATGGAGGTTCCTCAAAAAGTTGAAAATAGACCTACCCTACAACCCAGCAATTGCACTACTAGGTATTTATTCCAAAGACACAAATGTAGTGATCTGAAGGGGCACATGCACTGGAATGTTTATAGCAGCAATGTCCACAATACCCAAACTATAGAAAGAGCTTAGATGTCCATCAATGGATGAATGGATAAAAAAGATGTGGTATATATATACAATGGCATATTATGCAGCCATCAAAAAAATGAAATCTTGCCATCTGCAATGACGTGGATGTGACTAGAGAGTATTATGAGTATTGAGAAATAAGTAAGAGAAGCATAGGGAAAGGGAAGGCAAAATGAAATGAGACAAAACCAGAGAGGGAAACAAACCATAGGAAGACTCTTAATCTCAGGAAGCAAACTGAGGGTTGTTGGACTGGAGGGGGGTGGGAGGGATGGGGTGACTGGGTGATGGACATTGGGGAGGGTATGGCTATGGAAAGTGCTGTGAATTGTGAATTGTGTAAGACTGGTAAATCACAGACCTGTACCCTTGATATAAATAATTCATTATATTCTAATTAAAAAAAGAAAGAATTGAGGATAAGTTAAGGAATGTCTTGGACAACATCAAGTAAACAAACATTCACACTATAGGGATACCAGAAGGAAAAGAGAGAAAGGGGCAGAAAACTTATTTGAAGAGTAATAGCTGAGAACTTCCCTAACTTTGGAAAGGAAAGAGATATCCAGGTTTAGGAAGTACAGAGAATTCCAAACAAGATAAACTCAAGGTGGTTAGATGTAATAAATGAATACTACTGAAGTTGCAGTTGCAGGATACAAAATTAATATACAGAAATTGATTGTTTCTATACCCTAATAACAAAGTAGCAGAAAGAGAAGTTAAGAAAAACAATTCCATCTACAATTTCACCAAAAAGAATAAAATATCTAGGGATAAACTTAACCAAGGAAGTGAAAGACTCTTATTCTGAAAACTATAAAACCCTGATGAAAGAAAATAAAGATGACACAAATAAATAGAAAAATATTCCATATTCATAGATTGGAAGAATTAGTATTGTTAAAATAACTATATTAAACAAAGTAATCTACAGATTCAATGCAATCCCTATCAAAATACCAACAACACTTTTCACAGAACTGAAACAAATAATGCCAAAATTTATATGGAACCACAAAAGACCCCAAATAGCAACAGTAGTCTTGAGAAAGAACACAGCTGGAGGTATAACAATCTCAGATTTCAAGCTATACTACAAAGCTGTAATAACCAAAAGATACTGGCACAAATACCAACACAGACAGTGGAACAAAATAGAGAGCCCAGAAACAAATCCACACTTGTATAGTCAATTAATCTATGAGGGCAAAGGATGCAAAAACATAGAATGGGGACAAGACAGTCTCTTCTATAAATGGTACTGGGGAAAGTAGAAAGCTATCCAAAAGAATGAAACTGGACTACCTTTTAGCACCACATATAAAAATGCACTAAAAATGGAATAAATGCCTTAATTTAAGACCTGAAACCATGAAATTCCTGGAAGAAAACTTAGGTAGTAGTTTCTTTGACCCGAGCCTTAGCAAGATTTTTTCTAGATATATCTCCTCAAGCAAGGGAAACAAAAACAAAAATACACCAAAATAAGAACTTTTTCACAGTGAAGGAAATTATTAGCAAACAATAAAGTAATATACTAAATAGGAGATATTTGTAAATTATATATCTGATAAGGTGTTACTATCCAAATTATATAAAGAACTTATACAATTCAACATCAAAAAAGCCAACTGATTAAAAAATGGGCAGAGAAACTGAATAAACATTTTTCCAAAGAAGACATACAAATGACCAATAGACACAAGAAAAGATGCTGAATATTACTAATCATCAAGAAAATGCAAATTGAAATAACATGCTGTCACCTTATACCTGTCAAAATGGCTAGAATCAAAAAGATAAGAAAAAACAAGTGTTGGCAAGAATGTGGAGAAAAAGGAATCCTCATGCACTGTTGATAAGAATGCAAAGTGGTGCAGCCACTGTGGAAAATCCTATGAAGGTTCCTCAAAGAATTAAAAAATAGAAATATCATAGGATGCAGTAATTCCACCACTGAGTATTTGTTCAAAGAAAACAGAAACAATAATTTGAAAAGCTATATGCATCCCTTTATTTATTGTGGCATTATTTAAAATAGCCAAAATATAGAAGCAATCCATGTCCATTGATAGATGAAAGGATAAAGATGTGGTACATATCTATATCTATATATATGAGAATATTAGCCTTAAAAAAGGTTGAGATTTTGCCATTTGTGCAACATGGATATACCTAGAGAGTATCATGCTAAGTGAAATAAGTCAGACAGAGAAAGACAAATGGCATATGATTTCACTTATATGTGTGAAATCTAAAAAACAAAGCAATAAACAAATACAAAGCAGAAATAGACCCATAAATACAGAGAATAAACTTATGGTTGCCATGAGGGAGGAAAGTGGGAGGGATGGGCAAAATTGGTAAAAGGGAGTAGGGGATACAGGTTAAATTACAGAATGAATAAGTAACAGAGATAAAAGGTACAGCATAGGGAATATAGTCATTGGTATAATGGCATATGGTGACACATGATAGCTATACTTGGGGTAAGCATAGCATAACATATAGATTTGTTGAATCACTGTATCATACACCTTAAACTAACATAACATTGTATGTGAACTATACCTCAACTAAAAAAAATAGACAAATTTAATTTTGGATTCAAGTGTGATGAATAAGTTATATTATCAAATTAAACAACTGTGTGCAAAAACTGTAAGAATAGTTACTAAGAAGATGCTTGTTGTTGTTAAGGGTTGATTGTGTCCTCTCCTCCCAAAAATGCATTAAAGTCCTAATCCCCAGTATGTCAGAAAGTGACCCTATTTGGAAATACGGTCATTGAAGATTCGTTAAAATGAAGTCATACTCTAGTAGAGTGAATCTTTAATTAACTATGACTGGCACCTTTGGTTTTTTTTGTTTGTTTGTTTTTATTTCTTTTCAGAATACTGTTATTTCAGAATAACAGTATTCATTGTTTTTGCACCACACCCAGTGCTCCATGCAATACGTGCCTTCCTTAATACCCACCACCTGGTTCCCCTAACCTCCCACCCCCTGCCCCTTCAAAACCCTCAGGTTGTTTTTCAGAGTCCATAGTTTCTCACTGGCACCTTTGTTAAGAGAAAGTCTTGCAAACACAGACATGCACAGAGAAAAAACAATGTGGAAACACAGAGGAACAGACAGCCATGCTCCTGGAGTGATGTATCTGTAAGGCAGGGAACACCAAGGACCACCAGGAAACACTAGAAGCTAGAAGAGGAAAGAAGGATTCTTCCTTAGAGCTGTTAGAGAGAGCATCACCATACTCACATCTTGATTTTGGACTTCTAGTTTCCAGAACTGTCAGATAATAAATTTCTGTTGTTTTAAGCCACTTCAAAAATAAACAAACAGGGCGCCTGGGTGGCTCAGTGGGTTAAGCCGCTGCCTTCAGCTCAGGTCATGATCTCAGGGTCCTGGGATCGAGTTCCGCATCGGGCTCTCTGCTCAGCAGGGAGCCTGCTTCCCTCTCTCTCTCTCTGCCTGCCTCTCTGTCTACTGTGATCTCTCTGTCAAATAAATAAATAAAAATCTTTAAAAATAAAAAAAATAAAATAAATAAAATAAGCAAACATTCTTTTAGATGTTACATAAGCAGACACTTGAGCAGCACTGCTTTACATGAGATATGACTATGTGCCCTAGAAATGAAATGAGAGCACAAGTGTCAATCTGTATTGTTAGATATTATCAAAATGGAATTTATTGCTCACAGTTCTGATTAACCCTAAACCCTTCTGACACTCTAACATTTTATCCAGAACCTCTCAGAATTTCGAGTGATTTGTACTCTACTCCATAGAGTCCTGTCCAGAGGACTCATTGGGGACTTGAGTGGTAGCACTAGGAAGTCTATAATTAATATAGGAGAAATGTGAACTAATTCCTTTTGCTCTTTCCACAGCGAACATGGAGTGCTCAAAATGAGAGAAAAGCAGGTGTCTGGAAATTTTCTACAAAGGAGCAGCGTCCCTCAAGCCAACATAAATGAAAAGAGAATGAAATCACTCTGGCTTCCAGGCCATCATTCTCATGAACACTGCTACAATATGCCTGAACATGTGCCATGTTTGGTGGCTGAGGTCTTACAGAGGCTAAATAGCAGAGGAAATCCATTCTCTCATAAACATGTTTTATCCAGCAGATGCATTCTCCACTTACATGGTAGACAGTGTCAGGCTGAAGCAAATCACTGTTTGTATTCCCTGAGAGACAAATGGTGAAATGACCAGTCTTCCTTCTTTGCAATTCATTAAATGCGGCACAGTTGGGAGTCTTCACATCTTTTAACCTGTTAAGTCTCTCTATATTGGATTGAGTCACATTAGATCTTAAAATCAAAATTGTTAACCCTGTAAAACTTATTCTAGGTCATGCCACAGTGGATGACATTCATCATGTTTTCTCTGTCATGTTCTCATTGCTCCACATAATTGACTACTTTTGTTCACGCTGTTTCTTATATCCATAACTCTTAGGGAAGTACAAGGCTCATCTCTGTCCTTTACCCCAATTAAGAATATAGTAACCCATAGGGAAATCCACAAATCATTTCCATGACTCAACTATTTACATTATTCTAGCTTTTTCTCTATATTTATTTTCCCTAGAAGGTTCTGATCTAAATTTCTAGAAAAGGAAAATAACAATAGAAGAAGACAGTGATATCCGTGTTAATAGAACTTCCTGCAAAAAATGTTCTACTCTGCTATGTCCAAAGTATAAATCATTAGCCACATATAGCTTTTGAGCACTTAAAATGTGGCTAGTGCCACTGAAGAATTTTTTTTATTTATAATGAAATTTAAATAGTGACTACTATAAGAGCGACTACTATACTGGATAAAATGGTCTCTTATAATGTTATACAGTGTTATAGCTTAGACTTATATAGTGTTTACCATGTGCCATGCACTGTTTTAAGAACTTAACACTAATACTCTCACTTAATTCTCCAGTGACCCCGTAGGGTAAGCAATGTTATTCTCTTTCATCTCACGGAAAATGAAATTGAAACACAAAAGTTTCAGTAACTGGCAAAAGATAGCATAGCCAGTAAGTAGCAAGGATTTGGACCCTGTACTCTGCTTCCAGAGTCTACATTTGTAACCATAAGCTACCCTACCAGGAAAAAAAAGTGACAGAAATAGTATCTATTTTTTTTTAGGGTTTCTTTTTTTAAAATTTTTTATAAACATATAATGTATTATTAGCCTCAGGGGTACAGGTCTGTGAATCGCCAGGTTTACACACTTCACAGCACTCACCATAGCACATACCCTCCCCAATGTCCATAAGCCTCTCCCTACCCCCTCCCCCGGCCACCCTCAGTTTGTTTTGTGACATTAAGAGTCTCTTAGGGTTTGTCTCCCTTCTGTTCCCATCTTGTTTCATTTATTCTTTTCCTACCCCCAAAACTCCCCACGTTGCACCTCCACTTCCTCATATCAGGGAGATAATATGATAGTTGTCTTTTTCCAATTGACTTACTTCGCTAAGCATAATACCCTCTAGTTCCATCCACGTCGTCGCAAATGGCAAGATTTCATTTCTTTTGATGGCTGCATAGTATTCCATTGTATATATATACCACATCTTCTTTATCCATTCATCTGTTGATGGACATCTAGGGTCTTCCATAGTTTGGCTATTGTGGACATTGCTGCTATAAACATTTGGGTGTACATGCCCCTTCGGGTCAGTACGTTTGTATCTTTAGGGTAAATACCCAGTAGTGCAATTGCTGGGTCATAGGGTAGCTCTATTTTCAACTTTTTGAGGAACCTCCATGCTGTTTTCCAGAGTGGCTGCACCAGCTTGCATTCCCACCAACAGTGTAGGAGGGTTCCCCTTTCTCTGCATCCTCGCCAAGAAATAGTATCTACTTTTATAGTGTCCATTTTCTCCTTCATCTCCCACATTTGCTGATCTAATTTTCTAGCCTTAATATGTAAGCAACCTTCACTCAAAATGGTTCATGAATGACTTATTTTCTTCTTCCACTATCAAGTTAATGTTTGGTAATCATAAAGTTCCTTTCTTTGGAAAACAAAAAGCATTGTCACACTCTGCAGTGGGTCTGAGCATTAAATACTCAAAGTAATAGAGCTATTCTGTAATGAGCTCCTTCTACCAGAGACTCTCTAAAGCAAAGTTATTTATTTTTTAAATTGTTCCAAAATGGTACTAAATTTTGCTTACTGATTCTTGACAAATGAAGTCGATATTCATTTCTCATGTTCACCAACTTGGAAGCAATTAGTAGGAAAAAAGCAAAGTCCTCTAACACTTTTCAGTTATACACATGTAAAGAAAGCAGCCTTAAAATCCTCCAGGAGCTCATCAAGGGTCAACTACAGGCAAAATATTTCTCAGCAACACCTTTCCCTTTTTTTTTTTTAATTCATTTGAGAGAGAGAGAGAGAGAGACAGAGAGGGCATGCAAGAGCACAAGCAGGGAGAAGGGTCAGAAGGAGAGGGAGAAGCAGACATCCCCCTAAGCAGGGAGCACAATGTGGACTCAATCCCAGGACCTCAGGATCACGACCTAAGCTGAAGGCAGACGCTCAACCCATTGAGCTACCCAGGTGCCCCAGAAAGTCCTTTTTTTTTTTTTTAATTTATTTAAACAATGAAACTGCTTGGTAAAATGATTGACTGCATCATTGTTTTATAGATTAATACTCATTTACTGAAATCAGCAGTTATTCATTTGTAAAATTAAGGTAAAATTCCATTTGGTTTCAACCAACATCTATAAGTACAGGTAACTTTCCTCTTAAAAATCTACCTTGATTCTATCTAATCAAAATCACCATTTAACTAGGATGCATGCCCTAAACTCATTTTAAACTTATATCTATCGCAAAAACTTGAAGGGCATATTTAGAGAGCAAGTAACAAGTTATTACAGCACTAGGAGTATTACCTCATTATTTAGTTCTGATTATATGCCAGTGCTGTGCTGCACGTTGTCAAGCTCTTGTATTTTACTGCAGTTAGTGTTTAGAACTATGAAGTTCTAAATATGAAGCCACCTATGAAGGTGGCATTTTCATATACATTTTATAGAAGAAAGATCTAAATCCCAGAGGTAAACTTGCTTTAAGTTAGGCAAGGAGTAGGTAAAAAAATAGATATAGCTTGTACTATAATCTAGATTAGCTTCCAAATTTCATACCTAAGCACAAATTCTTTCAGAATCAAAAGAAGTAGTTTCTTTAATTGAAATAGCATAAATGGAAAACTATGACATTAGAAATATTCTGGTTTTTTTCTGCTACAAGTACTGTTTTTATTATTCACTTGGTATTTTCTTTAATTTATTCACACCCTGCACTACTCCAAGAATTAAGGTATTTTATACAGGTGAGGATAACATAAGATAAAATAAATCAAAATATGGTAAAAAAGGAAAAAGAAAAAGCATAAAACAGGCCACAAATTGTACTCAAATATTCCTAGCAGCTACATGTGGAAAGAAAACTTCATCAGTTAACATACACATTTCACATTGTTTATGAGATGAACAGTTATTTTAGCACAAAAACCACTAAGAATCTCTCAGTAAACTCACAAAAAGCACTGTGTGAGGGGTGTCTGGGTGGCTCAGTGGGTTAAAGCCTCTGCCTTCAGCTCAGGTCATCATCCCAAGGTCCCGGGATCAAGCCCCTCATAGGCTCTCTGCTCAGCAGAGAGTCTGCTTCCCCCACCCCCGCCCCGCCTCTGCCTCTCTGCCTATTTGTGATCTCTGTCAAATAAATAAATTAAATCTTTAATAAAAAATTTAAAAAAGAACAACTGTGTGAGTATGATGAATAAAGCCTCTGGCCAAATCCTTACATGGACAGTGTGACAATTTTCCTAAGGCTCTTTTTCATCTGTTTCTCTCTATCGATGCATGAACAAAGGTCAAAGAAAAGGACACTAAATTCA
This sequence comes from Mellivora capensis, assembly GCA_004024625.1. Lineage (NCBI taxonomy): Eukaryota > Metazoa > Chordata > Mammalia > Carnivora > Mustelidae > Mellivora > Mellivora capensis. The sequence goes on from PISX010008961.1 coordinate 31,066, forward strand.
ATTCTGCAGTGGGGCCAAAGTAATCTGTTGATGGGTAATTACTCAGTATTACACAAATATTACTGTTATACCTTCCATTTGCCTGATTCTGTGCCAGTGCTGAGCACTGTGCTAGGGGTACATGTGCTACGGGGTACATGTGCTATTTATCATGGACAACCTTGTGCTGTGAGCCATCTTCTCCCATATGCGTGCCACATGTTGCAAGCTAGGGGGTAAGCTCTTTGAAGGCAGCAATCATGTCTTCTAACTTTGATTTTTCTACACAGTTTTCACATAGTCATTACTCAATAAATCTTTGTTAACTGACAGATATAAAAGTTATTCCCAAATTGTGGCACATGAAACAAAGAAGTACATGAGAGGATTTAATATGACACATAAAGCATTAAATAATATTGTTAGTTTTAAAAAAATAAAAATTCCCCCTTCCCAAATCTCTTTAATGCTTTAGTATCCCATTTGTAAAGGTGATTAATTATCAACTTACAGATACTCTTTTTCATTTTATCAACACTATCACTAAAAGAGTATCAAACGCAGTTGTTCATTAGCTGTTATACTTTAAACCAACCAAGATGATATATAAGGTGATACAGAACAATGATATATAAAAGATCACTAGTTTCCACTACATCTTCATTCATAAACACATTTTCTTCATACACAATGCTCTCATTTTACTTTCCAAAAATAAGATAATGAGTCAAAAGCTATAGGTGCTGGTAAAAAAAATTACCTGAACTCAGTGGAAAGAGACTGACAGCAGTTCTTTCTAGGACCACCTGGTGTTAACATCCTCTGGGGAAGCCAAGAAACATCATAGTGAAGACCATTCAGCTCTTCTTTTTGCCTAGGAACAAGCAACATATGGATTGAATGCAATCCCTCACCACAGCCAGATGAAAGCTCACTGATCTTGTTCCATCTCCATGAGAAATCATCTCCACGAGATAGTAACAGAAGATCAAGGTTAGATGGCCCCCTTTCCTTCTTCTCTTGTTGCCTCAGACTATTCTACTTCCTGTCATGATTGAGCAATTTCAGTTTCATATGATATATGCTATACTAGAACAGAAATAAATTGTTCAATTGCACAGGTCAACTTGCTGTTGTTATTGCTACCTTAAGAGCACAAAGAAAGTCTAATGTAAATGCACAGCTCAGAAACTTAACCCTAGTTGTCTAAAAACTTTAAAAAGCCTAAGTCTTTATATCTATCCCCAGACATGAGTCAGGATTTAAGAAGATTTCAGAGGTAGAGCCTTGCAGAAGTCATATGGGGTCAGAACACACTGTAGTGGTTATATTGCTTTCCAGTTACTCCATTAATAGCTACTGAGAACAGAGGAAGGCATGTAGCCCAAAATGATACTCTTGCCAAGTACTCCTAGCCACTGTACTCACAGCCTATTAAAGTTAACCTGTCAGCACCTGGCTGGCTCAATCAGTAAAGGATATGACTCCTGATCTCAGGGTTGTGAGTTCAAGCCCCATGTTTGGAAAGAAGCCTTGTTTACAACAGCAGCAGCAACAAAAAGATAATCTGTCTGGAACGTCCCTAAGAAGAGTAAACCATTAAAAAAATTTACAAAATACTATACAATTAGAAAGTGATTGGGAATTCTATGTTGAAAACATCAGAAAATCTAGAAAGTTTTAAAAATTATGTGTCTTCATAATGTATCTATTCTCTAGGCTTGGAGTCAGGTATGGAGAGAGGCCTGAAGGGCAGGAATGTGTACTATAACATTTAGTTTGAGTCAGTGCAAAGCACACGAAAAGTTACATAATAAATTTCTATTTGAAAACTTCCATGAAATAGAATCACTTCAGCTAGGTTTTACACCCCCTTGATCATCACAGCTCAGAGTCTATGAAATCATTTCCATTCAGCCACTCACTCGGGCATTCAATCTACAAATTTTTCAGTGAAACGCTACAGCTAAAAGAGTTAAGCCTTGCAATCAGACCATCTGAATTTGTACCCCAGCCAGACAATTGCTAACTGTGAGTTCTTCGGCTATTTAACCTCTCTCTCCCTCTCTTTCTTCATCTATAAATTGAGGATAATCATAGTATACTTATGATCAAGATGTTATGAAAATAAAAAGAGAACTTTTTAGTAGCAAGTACTGTCCACAGTGTTACATGCTCAGCATATAATCATCATTGTTATTCTACAAAGGTATATATTGAGCAGCTTTTAGATCTAAAGCACTATGAGCTAGCTATTAGATAATCCAGAGGTGAAAAAGCACAAAATTTTCCATCATAAAGTTTGGAATCTAATTTTTTACAAAAAGATAAAGAAAAAACAAAATAAAACAAAACAAAACAGCAGGCTAACCATAGTTGGTGTTGTTTTTTAAAACACGAGTCATATATAAGCAGAAAAGAAGATTACTTCCAGAAAGAGAGATCATAGAAAGACTTCTGAAAAAATTCCCTCATTAGCAGAGACATGAAAGATGAATAAAATCTATAAATCTATAGTTTAGCATCTGGGGTGAAGCATTCTAAGTATATATACAATACAAATTGTGAGGATGTCTTCCAGGTGAAGAAAGTGAATCTAGGCTAGAGAAGACCTTGAATACCAATGTAAGAAGTATGAAACGTATTTGTTTCCAATAAAAACACATTGAAGGCTGTTGAATAGAAGATGGAGAGGATGAGAATTATATTTTAGGAAAATGAATGGAAGAGTAGAATCTTGAACACAGCATAATGAAAAAACCACCCATTGGCTAATGTCTTTGTACCTTTGAGAGGCAAGGTGAACCTAATAATAATAATAATAATAATAATCATCCAGTCAGGGAACAGGATGGAAAAGGAGGAGAGAAAAGCAAAAGGAATTAATAAATCTTCACACACTCACAATTCAGTGTCCCAACTAGGATCTCATAAAACTTTCAACTAATCAATCAAGCATAAAAAAAATTATGTGAATATTTTCATGTTAGTAAGGGGTGTCTCTTCCTGGGGCGCCTGGGTGGCTCAGTCACTGAATGTCTGCCTTTGGCTCAGGTCATGATCTCAGGGCCCTGGGACTGAGCCCTGCATCAGGCTACCTGCTCAGCGGAAAGCCTGCTTCTCCCTCTCCCACTCCCCCTGCTTATTTCCCTCTCTCACTGTCTCTCTGTCTGTCAAATAAATAAAATCTTAAAAAAAAAAAAGAGGTGTCGCTTCCTTATTTAGACTATTTGGCAATCATCAGATTCTGACATGAACAAGGGGTGTCCATACAATTGTAGCTGCTCTTTTAGTCACGGAGAAGCTGAAGACAGAAATAAGTGCTAAGAACAAGCAAAGTAGGTAAAGACAAATGTCTAGGAAAAACACAATAATTAACTAATCAAAGAGCCCAAATTAGAATTCTCCATTACTTTCTCTCTAGAGGTAATTACTAAACTTTGAATGTCTAATGCAATCTAGAAAATTGTAGACACAGACTTTATTTCAGAAATAAATTTTCTTTCATAATTTTGTCTGCCTGTTTCTAATACTGTTCTACTGACTGTAGCCACCTTAAATAATAAATATGCAGATTATTCCAGCAAAAAAATGGAGCCAGTTACCAATAATTTAGACACCTTAAGCAAAAGTAATTCCTCAGGTCTAAAAATTTATGCTAAGCACATGTGCTTAGGATTTAAATTATAGGAGCTTGAATCCTAGCACCATCACTTCCTAGCCATGGGCTCTGGACAAGCTTCTTAACCTATCACTATGAGGTCTGCCTCCCCTCTAACACAAAAAACACAATTCTTTTATCCCCACTCATTTCTTCATTTTAAAATAGAGGATAATAACAGTACCTTCCTCATAAGGTTGTTAAGAGATAAGGGAATTAATATATCTGCCATGAAGGAAACACTATATAAGTATTTGTTGTCATTGTTGCTATTATTGTGACTGTTGTGTGCTAGGAAAAGCCAAGTCTGGTACAAAACAATACTTGATATCCAAATAATATAGCTTTGTTGTTCTTATGACCACCATCTATCGGGTGAACTATGTTAAGAAGCCTCAAGGTCAATGGCTGTGTCCAGTTTTTTCCCGTGGCTTTGCTTCTTGAATAAGAACAAAGAAAAATGAAAACAATATCACTTCAGATAACACTTGGGAATTTTTAGAAATTTTTATACACAGTTTCAGACTTGGCTGTGGGAGACCTTGATTTTCTTTGGGGGAAGAGGTCATCCTCCTCTCTTCCAGGAAATATATGTTCAAAAAAAATTTTAGAGAAGTGATAGTTGCTGAACTTTCAAAGACAAGGTAATAAATTTATCTGAAATTTATAAATGTTATAGAAATAACCCTAAAAACCTCAGACCATATAGATAGTATATAATTCATTCAAATCATAATAACCATTCTGTCCAAAATGAAACCTACACTTACTTAATGAGAAGCTTAGGGTTTCTTATAGTAGCTGAAAAAAACAAAGGAATACTGGATCATGATAAAGAAATGCTCCCCAAATTTTCCTCCAATCTCTGCCAAGAATTATGAACCTAGTGAAGAAAAAAAAAATCTATCAGTTGAAAAGTTGATTTGCAAATGGTAAAAGGAAAAAAACACAGAACCATAAAATAGGCAGTTTCATATGATTGATCAAGCCTAAATAAAGGGCATGGTGATTCAGGCAATACAGACCACTGGTATTTAACTCTTCTTCAATCTCAACTAATATATCATTAATTCATATAAATTCCAGTTCCGAAAACTGAGGAAACTGAGGCCATGTTTCCCTCTCCATTCCTACTGGCATTCAATTTACCACCACCTGGATTTCTACAATAGCCTCCTGACTGTTTTCTTTGGTTCCACTCTTCCTCTATACATGTCGTATTATAGCCATAGAGGATTTTTATCATAAGTCAAATCAGACCATGTCATTACTTGAAGCCCTGCAGTCTTTCTAAGCACACAGAGCAAACTGCAAACCACTTAGCTGGAAGTGTTTCACCCTGCCACTCTTTGAAAGCTCAGGCATGACAGGGTAAGGACAGAAAACAGGTAAAGGTCTTTATTCTATTATCTCACTCCCTAGGAGGTCAACCTTGGCTGTTTATGTTCTCCCATAAAGAGCACTGCCCTTCCCAAAGAGGCCATATTTACAAACCCTCTCTCTTTTTGAGTTCCATACTACTTCTTCCTCTCTTTACTACACAGTTAGTAACAGCAAGGGGCTGGTACTATTTCTGGATTACCACATTTCCCTTGTGGTTTTCCTCACACAAACATTTGTAAACAGCCTCTATAAAAACACTTCTCTAAATACTATGCAATTTGCAATATGCAATCTGTTCTCTGTTGGTACACTGGCTGACACAACAAAATAGTGTTAGCAGATAGTTACTAGATAGTTTCAATCACCGAGCCCCACATTTTTCAAATTAGAAATTACTGGGCATATGAACACTAGGACATCGACCCAGAGACTTAATACTGAACCTATCTCATCAAATATAACATATTTAATTGTTTTCACCCATTTTTAGCAATGAAGAGTAAGCAGCAGAATTTCAAAGCAAGCAGGCACCATAATAAGTACCTAAATATATGAACAATTAGGGTAGCTAACTATACCGAGCATTTATTTTGTCAGGTACAGTAATAAGAAACTAAAAACTACAAGTTGATGACCTACTATATATGCTTACAGATAATTAGGATAGACTACTGCCACTGAGGAACGTTTCATCTGGATCCAGTATATCTCTGATATTTATAATTTATGTCCTTCTACTTATGAGCATTTAGATTAATGAAACTGGAAACGTGTATGCTCTATAATGGTTGCTTTACAATTTGCTTAGTCTTGTTTACCTACAAGTCCAGTAGGGGAAAAAAAATCTCTACGATTTGCCCAACAACAGAAACGTCATTATTTTTAAAACAAGTTTATTATGAATATTCTTAAATATTATTTATAAGAACAAGAATTGTAAATGGAAAAAAAGAACCTGGGTAGTTATTGTATAATGTTTCAGGTTTGTTAAATCTACTTGAATCCCTTTATAAATTAGAATGTGATATAATAACCTATCACTTGAAATTTCATGTAAGTGTCCTTAGGGAATGATGATCCTAGTTCTCACTCTTTAGAGTAGAACAACTTTAACTTTTCCCTATAACAATTACATTTCTTATAAATTCAATGAAAGTATTTCCACAAGGATTTGTGACTGCAGATTCCCAATAAAAGACAGATATAGATATATAGATATATGTGTGTGTGTACTGATAATAATAATAATTTAATTATAAATTCATTAATATGCCATACCTGACAGTTTAGGGTATTATAATGGTAATCTCTTGTGAAAACACCACATAGAGCTCTGCCACAAGGTTAACTTTTTGGTAAAATGATTCTCAACAGTGCTGCTACTTGACCAAGGGTCTGACCAACAAGAAAAAAGACCCATTAGTCACTTAAGAGAGAACAGACATAAAAACCTCAAATGACAATAGACTTTGTCTGCCAGTGTATTGTTCGATGAGTTTCAAAAGCTTAGTCCTTTTCCTGTCCCTCAGAATTAAATAACTATATTTGAGTTTCTTGACTAAACAAATAGGCTTAAGTGATAACACTCAGTGAACAGTAAAATGGAGATAAATAAGGCTTTATCCAAAGGAAAATCTAGGAAAAGATCCCCATACATCAGGAAAACCTTCCCACAAGATCAAGCATAAAAAGAAGGTGTGAGTCAGTAAAGGCAGATGCTTCTGAATCTAAGCATAAAGCCTAATCTGAGAGGAGACATCAAGATCTGAAGACCTTTTTCTTGCCCCTAGTTCTAAGGAAAGTGATATTACAGCCTTTGAAACTGAAAAAAGAAAATGCAACTTATAAAATAGAGTGACCTAAATCTACCACATGACCATGTGAATTATATTTAAAGGAGAGATTCAGGAAGGAAAGAAAATTCAAGTCACTTCAGTGCTACCTTTATTAGTGTAACATACACAACTATCCCTTCATTGCTCTCCTTCAGTACTTTCTCCATGCAGTAGTAGGAAGCACAGGTTTTACCTAAAGACCCTGAGCAACAATCACTGCTGCTCACTCATAATTACCCACAACATCAGGGAGCTCACTGCAGGATTCAGAGCACCATCTTTTGTCAAGAACGTGAAGAGAATTTTACCAAAACAAAGAGGATAGCATTTGTATTCGTTCTCTTCTTCTTCACCTAGATTATGCTATATCCAGAACTTTAAATCTCTGAAGATTAGGTGTGGTAAACATTCAGAGAAATGATTGAGGAGAATGCCTGATTCCTGAAGTCATCACTTCAGAAAAGAAAGTATGTTTTACATTTTGGCTTAGAGGGAGGGTTTTCTTTCTGAAAAATGGAAAGTAAGGCTGCCTGAAACATCCTTTTTAGTTTTCTAATTATTGGTATTTCATAAGTACAGAAAAAGTTTTGCAAAATTGAATTCCATTTAGTAAGGCCATGTTAGTCTAGCTTCACATATAGATAGATATCAGTATATCTTTTCCTGATGATGGAAATAAAAAGGCCAAGAAGGAAAAAAAGTCAGTGATTCATCATTCTCTAGTTACACTCTTTGGATACAGGAGAAAACCATCTACTACCTTTGAAGACATGTGAGAATGTCTCACCAGACATTCGTCACTAGGACCCATGCTTATACCATATCAAAATGATGATGACTAGTCAAAGAATCTTAATACTATCTGATTGCTGAATGATATGCAAAAGATGGGAAAACATACCTACCTATCCACCCTCTTTGCTCAGTCCCCTTCCAGAGACATGCTAGAGTGAACTGATTAGAAAAATTATAATGTGTGTAGGAATAATGAAGAATGTGTGAGTGTCTTGTGATCCATAGTGAAATGAGGAACTGTTCCTCCTGCTTTAGGAAAAACAGAAAATTAGTTTCTGACCTCCTACACGGATATATTTTATTCTCATTTGCTAATCAATATTTTTCAATTTTAAATAAATGTGTTTAAGAACAACTAAGATAGTGGGAGTCCAGCATACAACTGTCTATGGAGCCTGTACATCTTTCTCTTCAGTTTAAATGTTTTAGCCATTTTCCCACAACTCTTCTATGTAAATCCATGACAAAATTGATCACTTTAGAAAAAGTTAACTTTCAAAAAAATGCCTAAATTGGATGATGATAGTTTGTATCACTAGCAATCAAAAAGCAAAGAATGCACAATCAGAATTATCTTTCTTATCCATTCATAGACAGTATTTTTGGAACCTAGATATGAACTCTCAGTTTAGACCACCAAATTTGCCTGTACATATATACACCTACATAAAAGTTTTTCTGTTATTTTTTTTAAAGATTTTATTTATTTATTTGACAGACAGAGATCACAAGTAGGTAAGAGAGGCAGGCATAAAGAGGAGGTAGCAGGCTCTCCGAGGAGCAGAGATCCCGATGTGGGGCTCGATCCCAGGACCCTGGGATCATGACCTGAGCCGAAGGCAGAGGCTTAACCCACTGAGCCACCCAGGCGTCCCAGTTTTTCTGTTATTACAGACAATATTTGGAAGCTCCTCTAGTCTGATGCAACTCAAAGATGTCTATGTGAGGGACGCCTGGGTGGCTCAGTTGGTTGAGCGGCTGCCTTCAGCTCAGGTCATGATCCCAGCGTCTTGGGATCGAGTCCCTCATCGGGCTCCTTTGCTCGGCAGGGAGCCTGCTTCTCCCTCTGCCTCTGCCTGCCACTCTGTCTGCCTATGCTCGCTCGCTCTGTCTTCCTCTCTCTCTGACAAATAAATAATTTAAAAAAAAAAAGATGTCTATGTGACTCAATCAAAGAATCCAGAGGGGTTTTTTTTCCCCCCTTAAAGCCTTTACTTTGAGACATGATGGAAAAATCTTATATGCACACATAGAAAAGTAAGACATGATCACAGTTAAAAGCGAAGACAATCTAGGAGCACCTAGTGGCTCAGTCAGTTCAGTGGCCAACTCTTTATTTGGCTCAGTCATGATCTCAGGGTCCTGGAATCAAGCCCCACGTCAGGCTCCATAATGAGCAGGGAGTCTGCTTGGGGATTCTCTTTTTCTAACCCTCTCCCTCTGCCTCTCCCCCCACTCATGCATGATGAAGACAATCTAACCAGAAAGCTTTAATGCCTGTAAGCTAATGTTAAAGCTTAAGTTCTGAGTATGACGTGCTACAAGGCTGAAAGGAATAGTAATTAATATTCCTTGCCTTCTTCACTCTCTTCAACAGAATCCAAACCAACGTCCTCATAGTCCTGCTCAAGGGTAGCCATGTCCACCCAGGTCTCAGAAAACAGTTCTTCCATGCCCTCACCCACATACAAATGAACAAAGGCATATCTGGCATATGCAGGTCAAAGTTATGAGCCAGGACAGCCCAGGCCCCAGCAATGGTGGAGGTGGTGTTCAGCATGCACCCAGCTCACTGTACTTTGGCCAGGTCTCCACTAGATATCATAGTGTGAGGCTGAAAGTTAATGCCAACTTCGAAGCTAGTGGGGTACCAGTCCATAAACTGGATGCTGCACTTGGTTTTGATGGTAGCAGTGGTGGCACTAACATCTTTGAGAACCATATCACCACAATACAACAGGCAGTAAGCCATGTATTTACCATGGCAAGAGTCACATTTCACCATCTGGTTGGCTGGTTCAAAGCATGCATTGGTGATCTCTGCTACAAAACGTTGTTCATGGTAGGCTTTCTCAGCAGAGAAGATGGGCATATGTGAGCAGAGAGAAGTGAATGTGGGGATAAGACACCAGGTTGATCTGGAATTTTGTCAGGGCTCCACCAAATCTGAGGGATGCAGTAATGGTTTATATATTAGATGAAAATTCATGGGCACCTGGGTGGCTCAGTCAGTTAAGCATCTGCCTTCAGCTCAGGTCATGATCCCAGGGTCTTAGGATCAAGCCCCACATCAGACTCCCTACTCAATGGAGTTTGCTTCTCCCTCTCCCACTGCCTCTCCCTCCCCAGTTCATGCTCTCTCTCACTCACTCAAGTATATAAATAAAATCTTAAATAAAAAAAAAGAAAGAAAAAGAAAGGTCATATTCCATAAGCTTGTAATTGACCTTCTTGATGAAACAGTTTCAAATGATATTACACAAAATATAAAATTTTATGTAAATACAACATGCAAAGACACAGTAAAAAAGAAGCTGAAAAATCACACTAATTTGAAAACAATGATTGTTGTCATTACCTGTCACGTGTCAGAAATAAAATCCAGGACCTTGGAATCTTGGTTTTTTTCTCTCATCTCACATCAAGTAATGGCCCATATATCATAGTGGAAACCAAGCTGGTCCAGTATCACTTCAATATTTATTCTTCATCTCTTGTTATCTGCTATTATTTTAACATAGAGTTTTATCTGAAATCATCTTAAACACAAAATTGAAAAAAACATTTAATATTTACTGAGCACATCCACACATAACACATTTTTACCATGTTGTCAAATGGTGTAATATTTAAGTAAGATGAATTTTATCACCTAAAACATTATTTTGGGAAAAATAAAAAAGCAGATATAGTGTTAAAAACAAAGTACATCTGGAATTGGAAGCTAGTAGCATATTAAAGACTATTCTTAGTTCTCACAACAATTTGTAGATATGGTGCCATAATCGAGTAGAGGAGTCATTCTTATTACTAAGAGGCTTCAAAGTGTCATCTTGAAATCATTTGATATTTAATCTCCAATTCCACAAAGTGTCCATACAAATTTTCTAATTCTAATATGCTTCAAATTTTGGTAAATAGGTTACCAATGAATAGTCTCAAATCTGTTATATTATAAATTGGAACCAGTAAATATGTTCAGTTGCTAACTACATATGAGATACTTCACTAACACCAATTAATTTTTCTACTATATTAAAATTGATTAAAAATTAAAAGTAATGAGACTTGGGACACCTGGGTGGCTCAGTTGGTTAAGCAGCTGCCTTCGGCTCAGGTCATGATCCCAGCGTCCTGGGATCGAGTCCCACATCGGGCTCCTTGCTCGGCGGGGAGCCTGCTTCTCCCTCTGCCTCTGCCTGCCACTCTGTCTGCCTGTGCTCGCTCACTCTCTCTCTCTCTCTCTCTGACAAATAAATAAAATCTTAAAAAAAAAAGTAATGAGACTTTACATTTACCCTCACGGTTGGATTTAAAGAGTCAAAGCATTAAAACCTAAATTCTTTTTTTTTTTAAGATTTTATTTATTTGACAGACAGAGATCACAAGTTGGCAGAGAGACAGGCAGAGAGAGAGAGAGAGGGGAAGAAGGCTCCGCGCCGAGCACAGAGCCCGATGTGGGGCTCTATCCCAGGACCCTGAGACCATGACCCGAGCCAAAGGCAGAGGCTTTAACCCACTGAGCCACCCAGGCGCCCCTAAAACCTAAATTCTGAAGGCTTTGGCTACAAATTGATTATGTTCCTCTTCTAAAATCTCTGGGTATTTCTCCAGGAGCAAACAGATCCTTTTTATCATTTGAACAACTAGAGTTAACCTTTTCAAATTTTGTCTTGTTAAAGAAACAATAAAATTGTCATAAAGAGCATCAGTAATAATTGCTTTATCACTTATGTCAATAATCTAGTCAACCAATCAACTTAATCTGATTAAATTCAATTCTGCTTGCCTTTAGCAGAGGTTTTAGAGCACTAAAAAAACAAAAAACAAAAAATAAAAAATAAAAACAAACTTGGAGTGCTTAAGTGGCTCAGTCAGTTAAGCATACAAATCTTGATCTCACCTGAGGTCTTGATCTGAGGGTGGTGAGTTTGGGTCTACATGGAGCCCACTTAAAAAAAAAAAAGCTCATGATTAAATAAAATTAATATTCAATCTACCCACACTTCCCCCATCATCTTAAATAACTTTGAAATGGCTGTGTAAATGTACGCCAAAAAAAAAGGAACAAATTTTGTGATTCATAGCAGAAATAAGAGTCACTTGCACTCAGCTCTAAACAGGTTTCTACAGGAAAATAACATAATAACCTGCACATAACATGCATATCTTCTTTTCTACATGCACAGAAAAAAATCTTATGACTTGAGTTATCTGATCAAAATAGAGCAACATTTTCCAAGGCCTATTCTTGGCCATATATAGTATTTACTTTTAAGGAACAATCAGCAGAAATTCTGAATCATGGAGGGATAAGATAGAAACTCACCCTATCCCAATCATTCCATACACACTCTCATGTTCCTATATAGCCTCTTTATTTCTATACAACTACTAAATATTTAATATAAAGTCAGGGATGTTGTAATGCCCTCTCTCTTCAACAAGTATTCCTGGAATATCTGCTTATGCAGAAGGTGGATATATGCTTTAAGAAGGTACAAAGGCGGGGTGCTTGGGTGGCTCAGTGGGTTAAAGCCTCTGCCTTCAGCTCAGGTCATGATCTCAGGGTCCTGGGATCGAGCCCCATATGGGGCTCTCTTCTCAGGAGGGAGCCTGCTTCCTTCTCTCTGTCTCTGCCTGCCTCTCTGCATACTTGTGATCTCTATCTGTCAAATAAATAAATAAAATCTTTAAAAAAAAAAAGAAGAAGAAGGTACAAAGGCATTTAACATAGTTCCTATGTCCAGGGACTTTCAGTCTGGTGGGTGAAACAAGGGATTGCTCTTGACCTAGATAATTATGAAATAAATTTATAATTCAAAGTCCAATAAGGGATAGAGGCAGTAGAGTTCCACAACTGAAGTAGTTGAGAAGCCTTTATGAAAAAAGATGGACCATAAACTGAATTTGGAGGATGGATAGAATTTAGGCAGATGAAGACAAGGAAGAAGGTATCTATAAAAGAGACTGATAATTGCTACCTCCGTATCCATTAACCCATTCTTCCTTATCACTGCCTGTATTAAAGGACAGGGTAATGGGCCCAACAAAAAGCCTGTATTTTCTAACAACCCTGTGGGTATGTATGGATTTGTAACAAGTATGGCCATTGAGACATAAGCAGAAATTGGTGGAATTTCTAAGAAAGCTCCTTAAACAGAAAATACAACTGAAATTGTACATATTTGCCTTTTTTTTCCTCTTCTTATTTTATTCTGGAATATGGCCATGATGGCCGGAGCATCAGCAGCCAATGAAATAACCTTAAGAATGAAAGTTCATCTATGGAGTAGCCTTAAGAATAAAACCATACACCAGCTGTGGTGGAGCATGATAGAGGAGCCTATGTCCCTTGTGACACAAAGAGTGGCCACAACAGCAATAAACTCCCTATCTCTGGACTTCCTTTACCTAAGAGAGAAAAAAAAAATTCTCTTTTTAAAGCCATTGTCAACTCTGTTAGTTGCAGTCAATGCCAATTCCTGATATAACATTATGGATAAGTAAAAATACATAGGGTAAGGCTTGAAGATGGAAATTAGCATGGTACACATGGACTGAGGGACTAGCTTTGCTGGATAACAAAATGATGAGCTACAAGGGTGAATACTGAGAAGAGTCATGTGGACCTACACACATCCTTGAAAAAGTAGGTACTACTCAAGTAAGAACTACTCAAGACAGGATGATTAAGTAGAATTACTTGAAAAAGAATTGTCAGTTTGGAAATGTAATGACATATGGTAACTTCAACTACTATCAAAATTACCTCTCTCTCCAGTCCCATTTTTCTCTAAATTTTCCCTTAGCTGTCACTTTCACATTTCAATATTCAGAAAAATAAAGAATAAAAGCACAGGCTATATGAGTCACATGCGTAAACAATACCTGAAAATAGTGTGCACACACTTCTCATATATATTTCACAAAAATGGCTCTACTACCTGTTGGACACATTGATAAAGTAGATCATGGAGAATCACAGAAACTTTAGGGAGCATGTAGGAGCAGGCAGGACCCATTTCTGCTCAACTCTCTCTGCTAGACCATAGTTTGTAAATGTTTGTTAATGGACATCTACTGTCCAGTAGCTACAATTCTCAAAGTGTTCTGAAAACCATTCCCTTTCCCTATTCCTATCAAGAACTATAAAAGGGCTGAGATTTCCACCTATCTGCAATCTACTCTGACTTAGTCTCATGGATGCTGGAAAAAGACATGAGACACTCAGGTCAGAAACAAATAACTTTATTATTCACACTATAACCAGCATAGCATAAACACTGTGTGTGTTAATTCCCTGAGTCTATGTTCCACAAGGGAGATACAAGGCCCAGGTACAAGCTATATTCATAGAGTGGGTTATGTCACAACTAAGGAATCCTCAACTTAAAAAAAAACTCAAGTCTTTTATAATGGGCTGCAAGAAAACCTACACCTTTGCCCTGGAGGAAGACATTATTTTTATTACACTGGAGACTAAACAAACCTGGTCTTTACTCTAGAAGACAAAATTTCTATTTCCCAAAGCTGTTCACTATACAAGATCCTTAAAATCATAATCTAAAACAAAAGCTGTCAGTGCTTTTGCTCTCAGGGCATGCAGAACAATAAGAGACATATGGAGAATCACTTCTCAACAGCAAATTTCACATCTCCCAGGTAGTGATGGCTTCTGTTCATTGATGCACCATGTTGTCATTGCTGCGTCTTACCTGCTTTTATGGCCCCCTGAATGCTGTCCACAACTTTGGAAAGAGTCCTTTTTTCACACTTTCTTCAATTTCTTTTTGAATGTGCCATTTTTTCCCCGTTGAGATCCCCTCTCTTAACCTCTGTGTAATTCTATTATTCATCTGCAAAACAGGGACAATAATATCTTAGAGGTTAGTACTTTGAATAAAATGAGATAATATATGTAGTTTTAGCATAATCTTGCATTCCATAAATATACTAGAATCATTTTTAAAATTTTTTTCCCTTTGAGTCAGACTTTGCATTTTTTTTTAAGATTTTATTTACTTATTTGACAGAGAGAGAGAGAGATCACAAGTAGACAGAGAGGCAGGCAGAGAGAGGAGGGGAAGCAGGCTCCCTGCTGAGCAGAGAGCCCGATGCGGGGCTCGATCCCAGGACCCTGAGATCATAACCTGAGCTGAAGGCAGAGGCTTTAACCCACTGAGCCACCCAGGCGCCCCCAGACTTTGCATTTTGTTTTGTGATTTTATCTTTTTTAAATTTTAAATCCAATATAATTAACATACAGTGTTATATTATTTTCAGGTGTACAATATAGTGGTTCAACAAGTCTCTACATTAGTCAGTACTCATCGCAATAAGTGTACTCTTATCTCCTTTACCTATTTCTCCCACCCACCTACCTACTTTCCTTCTGGTAACCATCAGTGTGTTCTCTGTATTTCAGAGTCTGTTTTCCAGTGTTTTTTTCCTTTGTCCATTTGTTTTGTTTTAAATTCTACATATGAGTGAAATCACATGGTATTTGTCTTTCTATATTTCACTTAACATTATAATCTCTACATCCATGTTGTTGCAAATGGTTAAGATCTCATTCTTTTTTATAGCTGAGTAATATTCCTTTGTATATATACCACATCTTTATCCTTTCATCTATTGATGGACATGGGTTGCTTCCATAATTTGGCTATTATAAATAATGGTGAAGTAAACATAGTGTGCACAAATCTTTTCAAATTAATGTTTTTTGTTTTCCTTGAGTAAAAACCCACTAGTGGGATATAATTCTAATTTTAATTTTTTGAGAAATCTCTATACTGTTTTCCAGTGGCTGCACCAATTCACACTCCCACCAAGAGTGCATGAGTGTTCCCTCTTCTCCACATCCTCACCAACACTTGTTTCTTGTGTTTTTGATTTTAGCTATTCTGACAGGTGTGAGGTGATATCTCATTGTGGTTTTGATTTGTATTTTCCTGACTATGAGTGATGCTGAGCATCTTTTCATGTGTCTGTTGGTCTTCTATATGTCTTCTTTGGAAAAACGTCTAGTCGTGTCTTCTGCCCATTTTTCAATTGGATTATTTGGGATTTGTGAGTGTTGATTTTTAGAAGTTCCTTATAAATTTTGGATACTAACCCATTATCAGATATGCCATTTGAAAATAACTTCTCCAGTTTAGTAGCTTGTCTTTTAGTTTTGTTGATTATTTCCTTTTCTATGCAGAAGCTTTTTATTTTGATGAAGTCACAATAGTTTTGCTTTTGTTTCCCCTGCCTCAGGAGACATATCTAGAAAAAAAAAAAAACTGCTACAGCCAAAGTCTGAGAAATTACTGCTTATGCTCTCTGCTAGGATTTTTATAGATTCAAATCTTCCATTTAGGTCTTTATTTTGAGTTTATTTTTGTGTATGGTGTAAAAAAAAAAAAACTGGTCCATTTTCATTTGTTTGCATGTAGCTATCCAGTTTTCCCAACACCATTGTTGAAGACACTGTCTTCTTCCCATTGCATAGTCATTCCTTTTTGTCAAAGATTAACTGACCATATAATCATGGGATTGTTTCTGGATGGCTCTCTATTTTGTTCCATTACGCTGTGTCTATTTTTGTGCTAGTACCACACTGTTTTGATTACTACAACTTTGTAGTATAATTTGAAATATGAGATTGGGATACCTCCAGTTTTGTTCATTTACAAGGCTGCTTTGACTATTTGGGGGTCTTTTGTGGTTCCATGCAAATTTGAGGATTGTTTGTTCTAGCTCTATGAAAAATGCTGTTGGTATTTTGAAAGTGATTGCATTAAATCTGTAGAGTACTTTGGGTAGTGCTGATATTTTAACAATATTTGCACTCCCAATCCAGGAGCATGGAGTATTTTTCCATTTGCTTATGTAATCTTTGATTTCTTACATTGCTGTTTCATAGTTTTCACACGTTAAGTCCCTTCATCTCCTTGATTAAGTTTATTCCTAGGTATTTTATTATTTTGGGTGCAACTGTAAATGGTACTGTTTTCCTGATTTCTTTCTGCTACTTCATTAATAGTGTATAGAAGTGTAACAGATTTCTGTGCATTGATTTTGAATCCTGTGACCTTACTGAATTCATTCATCAGTTCTAGTATTTTTTTGGTGGGGTCGTTAGGTTTTTCTTTTTTTTAAAGATTTTATTTATTTATTTGACAGGCAGAGATTACAAGTAGGCAGAGAGGCAGGCAGAGAGAGAGAGGAGGAAGCAGGCTCCCTGCTGAGCAGAGAGCCCATGCAGGGCTCGATCCCAGAACCCTGGGATCACGACCCGAGCCAAAGGCTTTAACCCACTGAGCCACCCAGGCACCCCCGTTAGGTTTTTCTATATACAGATCATGTCATCTGCAAATAGTGAAAGTTTTACTTCTTCCTTACCAATTTGGATGCATTTTTTAAAGATTTATTTATCTGACAGAGAGAGAGAGAGATAGCATAAGCAGGGGGAGTGGCAGGCAGAGGGAGAGGAAGAAGGAGGCTCCTTGCTGAGCAAGAAGCCTGATACAGGCTTTCATTCCAGGACCCTGGGATCACGACCTGAGCTGAAGGCAGATGCTTAACCTACCGAGCCACCTAGGTGGCTACAATTCCAGTACTATGTTGAATAAAAGAGGTGAGAATGGACATCCTTGTCTTATTACTGATCTTAGGGAAAAAATTCTCAGTCCACCATTGAGTATGACGGTTTGCTGTGGGTTTTCATATTTGGTCTTGATTATTTTGAGGTATATTCCCTCTAAACCTACTTTGTTGAGGGTTTTTATCATGACTGGATTTGTACTTTGTCAAATGCTTTTTCTCCACCTCTTGAAATGATCATATGGTAATTATCCTCTTATTGATATGATGTATCATGTTGATTGATTTGTGAATACTGAATACCATTGCATACCTGGAATAAACCCCACCTGTTCACAGTGAATTTTTTTAATGTATTGTTGGATTCAGTTTGCTTATGTTATGTTGAAGATCTTTGCATCTATATTCTTCATAGATATTGGCCTTTGGTTCCCTTTTTTGGCAGTGTCTTTAACTGTTCTTGGTTTCAAGGTAATGCTGGCTTCATAGAATGAATTTGGAAGCTTTCCTTCCCCTTCTATTTTTTGGAATAGTTCTAGAAGAATAGGTATTAAGTCTTCTTTAAATGTTTGATAGAACTGTCTGGTGACAGTCTCTGATGCCATCTGGTCCTGGACTTTTATTTGTTCTGAGTTTTTTTATTATTGATTCAAATTCATTGATGGTAATCGGTCTGTTCAAATTTTCTATTTCTTCCTGATCAGTTTTGAGAAGTTATATGTTTCTAGGAATTTTTCCATTTCTTCTAGGTTGTCCAATTTGTTAGCATACAATTTTCCATACTATTCTCTCATATCCTTCATATTTCTGTGGTGTCATTTGTTATTTCTCCTCTTCCTTTTTTTTTAAGATTTTACTTATTTATTTGACAGAAAGGACACAACGAGAGAGGGAACACATGAAGGGGGAGTGAGAGGGGGAGAAGCAAGCTTCCTGTTGAGCAGGGAGCCAGATATGGGGCTCAATCCCAGGACCCTGGGATCATGTCCTGAGCCAAAGGCAGATGCTTAATGACTGAGTCCCCAGGCACCCCTATTTCTCCTCTTTCATTTGTGGTTTTGTATTTGAGTCCTTTCCCTCTTCCTCTCTCTTATGAATCTGGCTAAAGGTTTATCATTTTTTTTAATCTTTTCAGAGAAACAGTTCCTGTTTCCTTGATTTGTTATAGTGGTTTTTTTTTTAGTTTCTCTTCTATTTCTGCTCTAATCTTATTTCCTTCCTTCTACTAGTTTGCTCTTTACTCTTCTTTTTCTAGTTCCTTTAGGTGTAAGGTTAGGTTGCTTACTAAAGATTTTTTTGCTTTTTTCTTTTAAAGATTTTATTTTTTTATTGGACAGAGAGAGATCACAAGAAGGCAGAGAGCCAGGCAGAGAGAGTGGGGAAGCAGGCTCCCCACTGAGCAGAGAGCCTGATGCGGGGCTCCATCCCAGGACCCTGAGATCATGACCCGAGTGGAAGGCAGAGACTTTAACCCACTGAGTACCCAGGTGCCCCAAGATTATTTTGCTTCTTAAGGTAAATGTGTATTGCTATAAACTTCCCTCTCAGAAACACTTTTGCTGTATCCCAAAGATTTGATCCATTGTGTTCTCATTTTCATTTGTCTCCACATATTTTTTTTTAATTTCCTCTTTGCTTTCTTGGTTAGCCCATTCATTGTTTAGTAGCATGTTATGTAACCTCCATGTGTTTGTGTTCTTTCCAAACTTTTTCCTGTGATTGATTTCTAGTTTCATAGCATTGTGATCAGAAAAAATGCATGGTATGACATTGATCTTTTTGAATTTGTTGAGACTTGCTTTGTGGCCTAATGTGTGATCACTTTTGGAGAATGTTCCATGTGTACTTAAGAAAAATGTGTTTTCTGCTGTTTTAGGATGGAATGTTCCAAACATATCTGTTAGATCCATGTGGTCACAAGTGTCACTCAAGGCTACTGTTTCCTCGTTGATTACCTGTTCAGATGATCTGTCCATTGATGTAAGTGGGATGTAAAAAGTACCCTACTGTTCTTGAAATTCTTTCAATTACTTCGTTATTAGCTTATATTTTTAGGTGTTCCCACGGTGGGTGCATAAATACTTACAATCATTATATCTCCTTGTTAGAGAATTCCCTTTATGATTGTGTTTTAAAGTCTATTTTGTCTGATAGAAGTATTGCTACCTCCACTTTCTATGCAATTCCATTTGCATAATAAATGCTTTCCCACCCCTTCACTTTCAATCTGCATGTGTCTTTAAGTCTAAAATGAGTCTCTGTAGGCAGCACATAGTTGAGTCTTGCTTTTTTCCATTCCATCATCCTATGTCTCCTGATTTGAGTATTTAATCCATTTACATTCAAAGTAATTACTGATATTGGGCATTTTTGGGCCACTGAGGTGCCCCAAAATTCAACATTTCTATTTTTTTTATTTAAAGATTTTTATTTATTTGTCAGAGAGAGAGAGAGAGAGGGAGAGAGCGAGCACAAGCAGGGGGGACAGAAAGCAGAGGGAGAAGTAGGTTGTCTGCTGAGCAATATCAAAGTAAGTACTTCTTGCCACAAAGTGTTTTGAGCCCTTCATTCCCTGGTGATAGAGACTCAACACCAACAGTCTCTAAGCAGACATCAGACAAAGAGGTGGGATAAAATTTCCTATTTAAGAAACAGAAATCCCTCACTAGATGTGGAATTTAAGAAACAAAACAAATAAGCAAAGGGGAAAAAAGAGAAAGAGACAAAACAAGAAACGGACTCAACTACAGAGAATAAACTGATGGTTAATAGAAGGGAAGCGGGTGGGGGATGGGTTAAATAAGTGATAGGTATTAAGGTGTGCACTTGAGATGAGCACCAGCTGATGTATGGAATGTTGAATCACTATATTGTACACCGGAACTGATACTGCATTGTAAGTTAACTAATTGGAATTTAAATACTTAAAAATACTCAACATTACAAAAAAGTAGAAAGAAAAGAAAAGAAATGAAAGGAAAAGAAAAGACAAGACAAGACCCCAATAGGCAATGGAGGACCCACATACTCTTGGAGGAGCTGTAATTTATTCCATCTCCCCAAAAGCTGGATCTAACATTTAATTCCCATTTTGCCTGAATTGCAGTGTATACAACATTTCGTGAGAAGGAGGAGAGGCAGGGTGGCCTGTGCCCTCAAACCACATGTCAGGAGCCAGCCACCGGGGTAGGGGGAAGCTAAGCAAGGCCTCTAAAGATGACTGCAGATGGGGGTGACTTCTGAACACTCTTTTTGCTCTGGTCCTTCTGCTTAAAGTAAAGCCTGAAACTCTGCCCCAAAATGTCTCATCTGGTCACCCTCAGCCAGGAAGAGGTGAGATCTGTGGGATGAGGTAGAACCTCTACAGCCAAAAAAGCAGGTTTTCCGGGGAGACACAGCTTGACAGACCTTTGAAACAGTTCTAGGAGACAGACCTCACAGCAGTGCCAAGAACCTTTTAGGGTACTCGGTGGATGACTTACCAATGTTATCTAGAAAACCTTTTGCGAAAGTCCTCTACTCCCTAATGACATGCACTTCCTTGGAGTCTTTTTGCTCTTAGTTTTGTTGTTGTTGTTAGTTTCAGATCTGGTAAGGAAAAGGAAAAGTCCAGTGCTCCATTAAGAATTTCCTGAAATTGAGGTGCCTGGGTGGTTCAGTCAGTTAAGCATCTGCCTTTGGCTCAGGTCATGACACCAGTGTCCTGGGCTTGAGTCCTGCATCAGGCTCCCTGCTAAGCATAGAGTCTGCTTCTCCCACTACCCTTCCCCCGCTGCTCTCTCTCACTCATTCTCTCTCTCTCAAATAAATAAAATCTTTTAAAAAAAATTCCTGAAACTGGCGGGAAGGGGAAATATTTTCATATTTGGGGGGGAGGGGGGGTTCCTTTCCTAATAGTAAAATTTCCTTTATTTTAGACTTTATTTTTCATTTCCCAAAATATTTCCATACCCATTTAAATTTGGTAAGGAAGCTGTGATAAATGCCTTTAGTCATCAGTTTGGTATGTGCTCTCTCAAATATTTAGCATTGCCGACCTCAGAAAGGAGTTTTAATAAAACAAATGTCTTTCTTTAATTCCCAACCACGAGACCAGGAAAGATGTACTGAAGCCTAATGAAATCCTGTCAGTGAATGATTGCCAACTGGTATCTTCAAAAGCAACATCATCTAACAATTTGTTCAATTATAAAACATAGTTACATTACCTGATCCTTTTCTGCATGATCTTTTTCATTTTTTTTTAATTACAGGCATTTTATGTGTGCCCACAAGTATATCCCTTGGTAGGGGACAGAAAGAATATTCCCTTAAAAAGGAAGAAAATAGGTATAGAGGAGACTCATTCTTACAGAAAGGAGACTGTTCCTATCTTCAATCTAAAATAAATCCCCAATAGATTAATGGTATAAATAATTTAAAAATGTTTAGACACCTTTCAAAATTCATGCAAAATAACAAAGCTGATGAGTTCATTAGACCAATTTTTACCAACTATATATAAAAAAACTTTCATTGGAATAAGTAAACAAATGTTCCTTTTAACTTAAATTCAACATTTCTTATTAATTTTTTTATATTTTCTATTTGTTTATCTGACAGAGGGAGAGGGAGAACACAAGCAGGAGGAGTGGCAGGGAGAGGGAGAGGAAGAAACAAACTGCTGAGCAGGGAGCTCGATGTAGGGCTCAATCCCAGGACCCTGGGATAATGACCTGAGCCAAAGATGCTTAACTGGCTGAGCCACTGAGGTGCCCCAAAATTCAACATTTCTATTTTTTTTATTTAAAGATTTTTATTTATTTGTCAGAGAGAGAGAGAGAGAGGGAGAGAGCGAGCACAAGCAGGGGGGACAGAAAGCAGAGGGAGAAGTAGGTTGCCTGCTGAGCAAGGAGCCCAATGTGGGACTCTCTCCCAGTTCCCTGGGATCATGACCTGAGCAGAAGGCAGCCACTTAACAGACTGAGCCACCCAGATGTCCCTCAACATTTCTAAATCCATGCTCCTAATCCTCTAATGCCTTAGATTCTTTATCAGATAAGTCTATCTTCTTCTGTCTATACGGAGGACAAAATACTAAATTCCATATAATTTTCTCAGAATTTCTAATGTCAAATAAGTAAAATAAAAACTCATTTATGGGGCGCCTGGGTGGCTCAGTGGGTTAAAGCCTCTGCCTTTGGCTTGGGTCATGATCCCGGAGTCTTGGGATCGAGCCCCACATCGGGCTCTCTGCTCCCCGGGGAGCCTGCTTCCTCTTCTCTCTCTGCCTGCCTATCTGCCTACTTGTGATCTCTGTCAAATAAATAAATAAAATATTTTTTAAAATAAAAAATCAAAAAATTAAAAAATAAAAACTCATTTATAAGCAAACATAAGAAAGAAAAGCAGGGGGAAAAAAGCTCCAAGACAAACACACATCAGGTCAAAGAAAGAAAAAAGGATTTTTACAAACTAGGTAAAATATATAGAAACTACCTGTAATATTTCAGTTAGCTCTACTAGAGTCCTCTTTTCACTGGGTAGTTTGAGTTACAATGATTTTTAAAGAGATTGATTCTAATAATTTCCCATAAAATTGTTCATGAATCTGATTCTTTGTCACAAAATCACGAATGTATTGGTCTCTAGATTTTTCTGAAATAGAAAGACTCAAAATATAGAAAGTACTTAAAATCATTACTATTATGGATATGTCTTCACTACCCCACACCAAATCACCTTCTTTTATTATTATTATTATCATCATCATTATAACTCCAAAACAGTAATTTAGTCTCTCTTTGCTAATGAAGTCAGATTACAATACGTTAAAAAATAATTCTTTATCTAAGGAAGGGAGACATCTGCTCTGCTAAAGTCCCACACCAAGAATACCAGGACATGCAAGTTCGCTGAGCTGAAGGAAAAGATAAATCATCATGCTGGAAAAAAGCTGGAAGGTGGTTCCAAGTTCTTGAAATCTGGCGATGCTGCCATCATTGATATGGTTCCTGGGAAGTTTATGTGTGTTGACAGCTTCTCTGACTATCCTCCTCTGGGCCGTTTTTGCTGTTCATGATATGAGACAGACAGTTGCTGTGGGTGTCATCAAAGCAATAGACAAGAAGGCAGCTGTAACTGGCAAGGTCACCCAGTCCACCCAGAAAGCTCAGAAGGCTAAATAAATATTACCCCCAGTACCCGCCACCCCAGTCTTATCAGTGGTGGAAGAACAATCTCAGAACTGTTTGTGTCAATTGGCCATTTAAATTAAAAGTAAAAGACCAGTTAATGATAACCAATGCATGATAAAACCTTCAGAAGGAAAGGAGAATGTTTTGTGGCCCATGTTTTGTGTTGTGTATGTTGACTGAAGTTTATTAGTTTTTAAAATCAGCACATTTTAATGGAAACAAATTTACCAAAAATCTGTCACAGAATTTTAAGATCTGTTAAAACAAAAGTTTAATGAGAAAAAAAAAAAAACAACCACCTGGACATTACCTCTATCATTTGGTATGAGAAGAGGCAGGTAGGGGCAGAATCAAATAATTTATCCATTTAGAACAAAGATCAATAAACTAAGACCCACAAGGTCAGGTTTCAAAAACACTTATTTTGGTGGGGGGGTTCCCCTCTTTGGCATCCTAGCTAAGCATGTTTTATACATTTTTAAATGGTTACATCTTAGATGGTTATATAAGTACCTATATCATAGTCTCAATTTTGTCTC
The DNA here is from genome assembly GCA_004024625.1 of Mellivora capensis. Lineage (NCBI taxonomy): Eukaryota > Metazoa > Chordata > Mammalia > Carnivora > Mustelidae > Mellivora > Mellivora capensis. Next base: position 55,247 of record PISX010008961.1, read on the forward strand.
TCGGCTTGCAAAGCCTAAAATACTAAAGCAACCTTGCCCTTAGAAAAAGTTTGTCAACCTTGATCTAGAATATTCTGACTACCATCAGCATTCCCAAAAAGAAAACCACCCCTCTGGAAACAGCCAGAGGTTTAGGAGCTTACAGCTAAGAGAAGATACTATCAATTATCTTTCACCATGTAGAAATTAAATGGCATAGAAAATTCTAGCAAGCAAGATTAAACTCACTCTAGACCCAAGGAATACTTTTTACAAACAAAAGATACAAATGAGCTTGAGTTATTGTTTCTTTGTTTTGTTTTGTTTTGTTTTCTGTACCTATATCTATATGATCACAAACCAAACCTTTTTGGTAACATATCATACAAAATCTTGATAGCTAGTTATATAAGTGGGTATTCATATATTCAATTATCATGCTCACTATATGAGCATGTATGTATTTATAGATTTTTTTGGAAAGAGGTTGTATCAGTCCTGAGAAAAGTGAAAATAAACACGTGATTGGAAAAAGATACACTAAAAATAAAGAACAGGGGCACCTGGGTGGCTCAGTGGGTTAAAGCCTCTGCCTTCGGCTCAGGTCATGACCCCAGGGCCCTAGGATCGAGCCCCGCATGGAGCTCTCTGCTCAGCAGGGAGCCTGTTTCCCCCTCTCTCTCTGCCTGACTCTGCCTACTTGTGATAGCTATCTGTCAAATAAATAAATTTTTTTAAAAATCTAAAAAAAAAAAAAGAACAAACTAGAAAGAAAAGACTCCCTAATCTTTTTTCTTTTTTTTTTTTAAGATTTTATTTTTTTTAATTATTTATTTGACAGAGAGAGAGATCACAAGTAGGCGGAGAGGCAGGCAGAGAGAGAGAGAGAGAGGAGGAAGCAGGCTCCCCGCTGAGCAGAGAACCCAATGCGGGGCTCGATCCCAGGACCCTGGGATCATGACCTGAGCCGAAGGCAGAGACTTAACCCACTGAGCCACCCAGGCACCCCCCTAATCTATTTTCTAAAGGCCCATTTTTAATGGCTTCATAGGCTTCTCTTTTTGCAGTTTAAGTCCCTCCTTATTATTGAGTTTCTGTGGGCACAATTATGCTGGTATTTATCAGCACCCAATCAACTAGACAACCGTTAGCATGAAAACAGCTGAAATGTCTAGGAAAGCTATGGTTGTATCAGCATTATTTACTTCTGGGAATAGACAGACTCCTAAAAGCATAAATTATCTTTCTTACTTATAACAACATCTGATATTGTTAGTGGAAATACCATGTATGTGTACTTTCTAATAAAATGAATACTGTTTTATTTGAAATAATAGATAGATCTTCATGCAGACACAATACACACTAGGCAATACAGTGTGATTTTCTTCCAGATCATATACTTTCTGAAGTACTTCTATTATATATATATACTAATCTCATTCAAAATATAATTTTTATCTATAATATAATACTTTTTCACTCTTCAATGAAGAGCTGAAAAGGCAATTCATTTAAGCTCAATTTTAATTTGGTCACAGAACTCACCATCAAAATGACACAGTCATAGTCATGGCCAGTCATCACTAAGGGGTCTGTAAGCAAGCCAGTTCAAAAGTCCATTGCATTCCTTTGTATAACCAGTGAAGTAAAAACTGGATCATCACAAAAGATGTATGTATGTATATGATAAATTTATATATTATTTTCTCTTTTAACTCTAACCCATTTCTCAAACAGTCCCAACAGTATTCAGTATTTATGAAACTGAATATAGGTGGAATATTTTTATTATAAGTTTAAAACTATACAGACTTTTACCTGGTCATGTTCAAATCATATTGATATATTAGATATTATATTCACTTCAATATATTATAGTCACTTCAATATATTATAGTCACATTATTGTATCTAATTTGCTATATCCAGATATATAATACACAGGCATTCTGATGAGACATTCATTGCACAAGTTTAGTTTATAGCACTGAATTCAGCACTTCGTTAACTCTCTCTCTTAAGAAAAGGGAAATCTTTCATCATGTCTCCAATAAACTTTTAACTACAGGAGACATCACTGGAATAAAACCCAAATGAGTCGTCTTTCCCAAGAAGATTTTTGTAAACAAATATAAAATTAAATTAGGAGGATATACACAACTATCCTTTACGAATTTTTAATGTTATTTTTAAATCTCACAAACACAGTATTTTACATGCATTTGATTGATGTTCACCAAGTTAGATCTTCCCAATGATGCCTTCCTTACACCAAAAATTCTGGAGCAAGGCAGAATATAAAGAAATAGCATAAAGCCATACAGATAGGTAGGTATGTAGACAGTTGCAGATGGATCAACAGATAGACAGAAAAACACATGGGTTTTTCATTTCCAAATACTTGTTTTTATTGTTTCCTATGTCCTGGTAAAGAAATAATAGCACTTGAAAAGAGTTGGTCAGAACTGACCTATACACAGGCCACCAAGAAAGTCAAATGACAAAATAAATAGAAAAAAAATAATAAATTATTTCACCCATCATAGAATAGTCTTCAGGGCCTCCTTGAATTTTTAGTTTCACATTTCCTATATATGGCTTATATGCTGAATATGATGAATATGATGATGGATTGATGGATTTTTTGTACATATCAAAATTATAAACACAAATTTTAATCTTTCTTCTCCCTCATTCCTAAAATTCTGGACAATACCCTTCTATCAACATATCTGAATTTTCCATTTGTTTTTCTCTTACATCTCTGATATTCCTTTGGGACCATTTACTTCCTTCTAAATTCCAACCTATACAAATACCTTTAATGAGGGGGTGATGCTCATTAACTCAGTTACTGAGTTGTGGTGTCTGAAAATATCTGTTATCTCATCTTCTTAAATTGGACTTTTTCTGAATACACTATCTGCCAAAAACTGACTTTTATTTTGTTTTGTTACTTAAAAGACATTACTTCATTTTCTTTGTTTCTACTGTTGCTGTTAAGTCAACTAACAGTATAACTTTTTTTTTTTTTTGACAGAGAGAGAGAGAGAGAGAGAGATCACAAGTAGGCAGAGAGGCAGGCAGAGAGAGAGGGGGAAGCAGGCTGCCCACTGAGCAGAGAGCCTGATGCAGGGCTCAATCCCAGGACCCTGAGATCATGACCTGAGCTGAAGGCAGAGGCTTAACCCACTGAGCCACCCAGGTGCCTCAACAGTCTAACTTTTATTCCTTTATAGATAACTGTTTTCTGATTCTTTGAAGAACTTTATGTTTTGCTGCTATTGTATAATCATGTCTTCTTATATGTTTGTTTGTGTGTGTGTTTGCATATTTAATGTGAGATTGACTAAGCATCTTGAATTCAAATATTCATGTCTTCCAATAAGTCGAAAAAACTTTCAGTCATTATCTTTTTGAATATTGCTTACCCTAATACTGCCTGTCTTCTGCTTCGGAAACTCCAGTCAGACATGCGACTGACTCTAGGTATCCAAAGACTTAGGGATATTAGAATGTTAGAGTTGATTTATAACATAAGATCTGTTCATCCTCCCATGAGGATGCAGAGGACACACATTTTACCCCAGCTGAGAAATAAAATTGTGAGGGTAGCCCCAGCTATTTTGAATAGCTGCAGTTATTCTTCTCTGAAGTTCAGAAATTACTATGGAAAATGCTTACTAGAACCGGAATCCCTAAATGGAATGAGGATAATTGTATCCTGGGTGGCAGGGGCTTACTGGCAGCATTTAATCACCACAGACAAGGTAATCATGGGTACCAAAATAGACAATGGAGTCAAAGCAGTAATCTGAATAGTCTTATTCACAGAAACCTGTGACACAACCAGTTGATCACGGTGTTCCTAAATAAGATGGGCAGTCTACTAAATTCTAAATTGATCTGTGTAAGTTTCACCAGTTTCAGGATGCAACTTGGAATAGACTCAGCAACTGGCAGAATACCCATCATTGGTTCCCTGACCAGTGGAATGAAGTCACCTAAAAGTGCCTATACTTAGAAAAACACTGAACCAAAAACAATACCACATTCCTACAGAGATTGCAGAGAGGAATGCCTCCATCAAAGACTTGAAAGATAAGGATGGATTTTCATCACATTTCCATTCAGCTTGACTACCTTGCCTATATAGAAAACAGATGATTTTGAAGACTGATACTGCCTTATCATATTCACTAGGTGACTGAATGAAGCTGCTGTTCCAGATGTGGCTTTACTAGTTAAACTTATACACTCTTGGTAACTTATATGTTCCTATTGATCTGGCAAATGATTTTTGTTCTCAATACTGTTAATAAAGACCACCAAAAGCAGTTTGCTTTCAGCTGGCAAAGCCAGAAATACCCCCTTACTTTCCTACCTCAGGGAAATATCAACCTTCCAGTTCTATGCCATAATTTATTCCCTAGGGAATTTGATAACTTTTCTCATCTACGAGACTTCATACTGGTCCATTACATTGATGCTATTATGCACATTGGACCTAATGAGTAAGAAATAGAAGGTATTTGACATACTGATAAGCTGTTTTCATATCAAAAGTGGAAGATAAATCCAACAAAAATCTAGGGACTTTCCAACTCAGTGAAATTTCTAGGTGTCCAGCAATGCAGGGAATATCAAGATGTCCTTTCTAAGATGAAAGGTAAGTTGTTGCATCTAGCCCCTGCTACAATCCAAAAAGAGGCACAATGCCTAGTGAGCCTCTTTAGATTTGGGAGGCCACATATTCTTCATTTCTGTGTGTTACACTGACCTTAAAAGCTGCTAGCTCTGATTGGGGTCCAGAATAAAGAAAGGCTCTGAAACATGTCCAAGCTGCCAAGCAAACTGCTCTACCACTGAGACCTTATGGTCCAATAGATCTGATGGCACTTGAAATGTCACTGAGACATACATACACCATTAAAGCCTTCAGCAGGTCCCTATAGGTTAATCACAGCACAGAACCTTAATATTTTGGAAGAAAGATTTGCTACTACACCTTACTAAAGATTAAGTACTTAATTATGGGCCACCAAGTTACCATCCAACTTGAGTTTCCCATCATGAATTAGCTGACCTAGGAAGCCACAAAATTGAGCATGCGCAGCAGCACTCCTTCATCAAATTGAAGTGGTATATACAGGATTAAATTACAAAAGGACCTGAAGGTACAAGTAAAATACATTTAAAAATGGCTGAATGGCCACTACAAAAGCCCCTACTCCTGTTGTATTTACTTGTCCCTGCTGGCCTGCAACAGTGACCACATTGGTCATTCCCTACAACCAGCTGGCTGAGGAAGACAGAAATCAGGTTTGGTTTAGAAATGGTCCTGCACGGGGCACCTGGGTGGCTCAGTGGGTTAAAGCCTCTGCCTTTGGCTCAGGTCATGATCTCAGGGTCCTGGGAATGAGCCCCGCATCTGGCTCTCTGCTCAGCGGGGAGCCTGCTTCCCTTCCTCTCTCTCTGCCTGCCTCTCTGCCTACTTGTGATCTCTGTCTGTCAAATGAATAAATAAAATCTTTTAAAAAAATAGAAATGGTCCTGCACAATAAGCAGGCACTACCTGAAAGTGAACAAAAAAACATTAAGATATTTGTGTCCCATGTGAATGTTCACCAACGGGTGACCTCAGCAGAGAAGGATTTTAAAAATCAAGTAGATAGAATGACCGATTTTGTAGATCCCAGTCAGCCTCTTTCTTTTGCTACTTCTGTCATTGCCCAATGAGCTCATTAACAAAGCACTGTGCTGGGGCGCCTGGGTGGCTCAGTGGGTTAAAGCCTCTGCCTTCGGCTCGGGTCATGGTCTCAGGGTCCTGGGATAGAGCCCCGCATTGGGCTCTCTACTAGGCAGGGAGCCTGCTTCCTCCTCTCTCTCTCTCTCTGCCTCCCTCTCTGCCTACTTGTGATCTGTCAAATAAATAAATAAATAAAATCTTAAAAAAAAAAAAGGCACTGTGCTGACAGAGATGGAAGTTTATATATAAACTCATCAACATGGACTTCTATTAACCATAGCCACTTGGCTATAGCCATTGCTAAATGCCCTGTCTTCCAGGAAGAGAGACCAACACTGTCTCTGATAAGGCACCCTTCCCTGATGGCAGGTAGCTGATTACACTGAACTGCTTCTATGATGGAAGTGGAAATTGTCTGTTCTCACTGGAATAGACACTTATTCTGGATATAGATTTACATTCCCTGCACATAAAGCTTTTTCCAAAACTACCATCCTTCAACCTAAAAAATTCCTTATCCACCATTCTGGTATTTGACACAGCATTGCTTCTGATCAAGGAACTCACTTTGCAGCAAATTAAGTGCAGCAATAAGCCCATAACATGGAATTCGTTGGTCTCACCGCGTTCTCCATCATCCTGAGGCAGTTGGTTCAATAAAATGGTCAAATCGTCTTTTGAAACTCAGCTACCACACCAGCTAGGTAACAATACCTCGCAGCTCTAGGGCAAGGCTCTGCAAGAAGCTGTATAAGCTCGAAATCAGTGTCCAGTACATGGTACTATTCTCCCATAAGCAGGATTCACAAATTCAGAATTGAAGGAGTGTAATCCTAGTAATCCCCTAGCAAAACTTTTGCTCCCTATTGTGGTAGCCCTGTGCTCTGTTTGTCTAGAGGTCTTAGTTCCAAAGGGAGGAATTCTTCTACCAGGAAAGACACAATGATTCCATTGAAATTAAGACTGCTATCCTGCCACTTTGGGTTCCTAATGCCTCTGAATCAACTGAAAAAGAAGGAATGTATTGTGCTGGGTGCTTCAACTGATCATAATTACAAAGGAAAAATTGGACTGCTAGTACAAAATAGAGGTAATAAAGAGTATGTCTGGAATATAGGAGATCACTTAAAGTATCTCTTAATGCTATCCTGCCATGTGATTAAAAGTCAAAGGGAAACTGTAACAACTCAAAAGACAGGTTTCTAATAATCCAAGCCCTTCAGGAATAAAGGTTTGGGTTACCCCATGTTGTAGGCTGACTTGTGTTCTGGAACAAGACATATTACGTCCTAACCCCCAGTACCTGTGAACATGATGTTATTGTGAAATAGGGTCTTTACAGATATAATCAGGTTAAGATGAGGTCAATCTGGATTAGAGTGGGCCCTAATCCAATGAGTATTGTCCTTTTAAGGAGAGAGAAATTTGAACACAGAGGAAACACACAGAAATAGGAAAAATAACATCTGAATATGGAGGCAAAGACTGGAGTGATGCATCTATAAACCAAGAAAGCCAAGGATGCTAGCAGTCACTAGAAGCCAAGAGAAAGGTATAGAACAGTTTTTACTTCAGAAGTTTCAGGAAGAAACAAACCTGCAGGTGCTTTGGTTTCAGAATTTTTCCTCCAGAACTGTAGAGAATAAACTCCTCTCTTTTTTTAAAAAAGATTTTATTTATTTTTTTTAATTTTTTTTATTTCTTTTCAGCGTAACAGAATTCATAGTTTTACACCACACCCAGTGCTCCATGCAATGCGTGCCCTCCACAATACCCACCACCAGGCTCCCCCAACCTCCCACCCCCCGCCCCTTCAAAACCCTCCGGTTATTTTTCAGAGTCCATAGTCTCTCATTTATTTTTTTTGACAGAAATCACAAGTAGGCAGAGAGGCAGGCAGAGAGAGGAGGAGCAGGCTCCCCGCTGAGCAGAAAGCCCGATGCGGGGCTCGATCCCAGGACCCTGGGATCATGACCTGAGCCGAAGGCAGAGGCTTTAACCCACTGAGCCACCCAGGCACCCCAAGAATAAACTCCTCTTGATTAGAGCCACCAAGTCTGGGGTATTTTGTCATAGTAGCCCTAGGAAACTAATACCTCCCACCTGGCAAAGAATCTTAACCAGCTGAAGCACATTCTGAGAGCAAAGGGAACATGGATTAAGTAGTAGAAGATAATGTAGGTAATAGAAGAATGTAGTCATAAATATCAGCTATAATCATGTCATGTCATCAGAAATGAGGACAGTAATAGTTATGAATATTTCTTCCATATTTCATTATAAACATGTATATATATTAAGCAAATATATATTTTTATTTTCTTATTGGTTTAAATATGCTATATTAATAGTTAACTTTGTATCACAGTATTTAAGTTGCAGTATATCAAAGCAGAAGAGTGAAAATCTATCTACTATTATTAAATTTATTTCATTTTTTAGGTCTACCTATAATAAGTTCCATAAAAAAAGATGGAAAAATATTGAATTAAGTCATTTTGAGAATTAAAATGAAAAACTAAGACAAAACAATAGGAATTATTAATGTTAACTCCTTAAAAACTTTTGTTTCTGTCCATGCTCTGTATAATATATGGATAAAGTCTGAGATTATCAGATTCTTGCCCCAATGAAAGCACAACCTAGACTCCTATTTTCCAGGAATGTATCATTAAGGATTTAGAAAAAGACTATTGATCATTCAGGCCTTCTTCTAAAGCCATCAGAAAATATGTTTTCCCAAGAATAATTTCCAGTCTCTTGATAAGCATCTAAAAAACCCTGAACACCAATGTTAATATTGTATTGAAGATGGTGACTTAAAGCAGTACTCAATGAAAGAAGTTCAGGAAAATCAAAATATACACAGTCTACTGTGGTGAGGAAAATAAGTGCATTATTTTGAAATAATCATTTAGTGGTTGTTAATTGTGTTAGTTGGAGAATAAAGGAATATAGGATCAAGCCAAATGTGGCCCAATTGTTTTGCTCTGAATTCTAGATAAGGTCTAGGTTTCAATCCTTAAATATCAGTTCACAAGTGTATGTCATAGGTCAAAACCTGGACTTATATCAAGTGTCTTCTATATTTAAGCAGGCACATACTACTTAGAGCACACAACAATTTCACTTCTCATCTTCCAATTCTTTTCCTCTCCAAATTCAAAAGTCGCAAATGGATGAATACATTTTATCACAATTTGGAAGCTAATGTGGTCTACTCTCAATAAATAAATAAAATATAATGTTTCAGGTAATGTGTCTCATCCTTAAAGAATATAAGTCTTTAATCAAAAGATCAAAATTGCCATTTTTAAGTGAAGTAGTCTAGATTGTCAATTACAGAAGCCTTACTTTTCTGTATCAATGAAAACACTGCTTACATCTTTAAATAATGTTAAAACAAACCAATTGAAAAAAAAATCTATAAATAAAAGTTGAACAAATATACACCAGAATTTTTTTTCTTTTTTTATTTAAGTAAGCTCTATGCCCAATATGAGGCTTGAACTCACAACCCTGAGATCAAGAATTGCACGCTTTCCAAGCTGAGCCAGCCAGGCGCCCCTACACCAGAATTCTTAAGAATAAAATAACTGTTGCTTCTGGGGATGAGAGAAATTCTGTATTTGGATTGAGATCTGCTAAAACTAGAATCTATTCAACTTTTCATTTTAAAAAGCTATATATATATATTACCTGATTGGGGATATTTAACATAAATAATGATTAATAACAAGCCTAGTACTTCAGCTGAATTTGCCATTCTACTGAGCTGCAAATGAAACCCCTGCTGACTTTTTTAAAATATTTTATTTATTTATTTGACAGGCAGGGATCACAAGTAGGCAGAGGCTTTAACCCACTGAGTCACACAGGCGCCCCCTCCCCTGCTGACTTTTAAAGTCTAAAGTGCTTCCTAGAATTTAAGGATAGATGGTTAGAGAGCAAAAAGGCTATCAATAAAATTTCCCCTCCTTTCTTGTATTCTTGGAGTCCTTAAACATCCATCATAACAAAATTGTATATGTTAATGTATATAACATACATGTATTATATATAATATATATAAGAACACTGATGTATACCTACTATTTCTAAAATAACAAAACTAAAATACCACATAATTTTTTTTTAAGATTTGTTTTCTTTTTTTAAGTAACCTTTATAACCAACATGGGGCTTGAACTTAAAACCATGAGAGATCAAGAGTCACATGCTGAACTGACTGAGCTAGCCAGGTGCCCCAAAATACCACATTTAAATCTTTATGATGAATCCAAATATTAGCATATTCTTTAAAAAAATAATTTTAGCTATCTACCATTCTGACTTAATGACACTTCCAGAATATGTCATATACTCTTTTCAAAAATACAGGGTACATGGGGCATCTGGGTGACTCAGTCAGACTCTTGATCTTAGCTCAAGTCTTAATCTCAGGGTCATGAGTTCACGCCCCATATTGGTCTCCACACTTTGAATGGAGCCTACTTTAAAAAAAAAAAAAAAAAGATGGCACATTCACATTCACCAAAACATGCCATATATTGGGCCATAAACAGAGTCCTAATATTTTTTTGAAGATTATTTATTTATTTATTTTAGAGAAAGAGTGTGTGTGTGCACCGAAGTGGGGATGGGGGCAGAGAGGCAGGGAGAGGGAAAGAATCTCAAGCAGACTCTGCTGAGCACAGAGCCCAATGTGGGGCTTGATCCCATTACCCTGAGATCACGACCTGAGCTGAAACCAAGAGTCTGATGCTTGACTGAGCCACGCAAGCACCCCATAAGTCCTAATATTTTTAAGCAATTGAAACTATAAAGAAATAGTTTTTCTGTCCACAATGTAATTACATTAGATATAAGAATAACATACGTAGAAAAAATATATAAATTAAAATAACACACCTCTAAATAATTCATTGTCATGGGGCGCCTGGGTGGCTCAGTGGTTTAAAGCCTCTGCCTTTGGCTGGGGTCATGATCCTGGGGTCCTGGGATCGAGCCCCGCATCAGGCTCTCTGCTTAGCGGGGAGCCTGCTTCCTCCTCTCTCCCTCTCTGCCTGCCTCTCTACCTACTTGTGATCTCTGTCTGTCAAATAAATAAATAAAATCTTTTTAAAAAAAAAATAAATCATTGTCAAAGAGAAATCACAAGAGATGTTACAAAATATTTCTAATGAAGTAGTGAAGAAAAAAACAGATGCAAATTTGTAGTGTGCAGCTAAAGCAATGCTTAGAAAGAAATTTTAACTACTCATAATAGAGAAGAAGACAGGTCTTGACTTAAGCTTCCAATCTAATAAGGCAGGGGAAGAAAGAGTAAAGAAATTCCAACAGAAAGAAATAATAAAGATAAGAGAGGAAATCAATAAAACTTTTCAAAAACCAGACAAACAATAGAGAAAACAACAAAGGCAAAATTGGGTCTTTGAAAATATCAACAAAATTAACAAACCTCTAAGTAAATAAATCAACAAGAGAGAAGCCACAAATTAGTAACAGTTGGTTAAGCATCAGCCTTCAGTTCAGGTCATGATCCTAGCATCCTGGGATTGACCCCTGTATTAGGCTCCCTGCTCCGTGGGGAGCAGGCTTCTCCCTCTTCCTCTGACCATCCCCCTCCCCCTGGCTCATACTCTCTCTGTCTCTCTCACACTCTCTATCTCAAAAAAATAAATAAAATCTTAAAAACAAAAACAAAAACAAAGAATGAAAAAGGAAACATCACTAAAATCTTCAAACACTAAAAGGAAAATGTGATAATATTGCAAACCAATTTTGTGCCAAAATCATAGACAATTTAGATAAGATGAACAAATTTCTTGACATGGACACAAGGTGAAAAAGAAAGTTTAAATGGCCCTGTATCTATCAAAGAAATTGACTTTGTTATCAAAAATCTTCACACAAAGGAAATTCCAAGCCCAGATGGTTTCACAGGAAATTTTATCAAATTTATCTAAGGAGAAAATAATAACAATGTTACAAAGGTTCTTTAAGAAAAAAGAGGAGGAATGACTTCCCAATATATTTTACTAGCTCAGCATGATGCTGCTACCAAAACCAAAGACACTATAAAAAAAGAAAATTACAGATCAATGTCCCTCATGAATAATATATATTAATATTAACAAAGTATTAGGGGACACCTGAGTGGCTCAGTTGGTTAAGCGACCAACTCTTGATTTTGGCTTGGGTCATGATCTCAGGGTTGTGACATCAAGCCTTACACTGGGTAGGCAGAGAGCTTGCTTAAGATTCTCTCTCTCTCTCTACTCCTCCCTCCCCTCTAAAATATATATATATACCATATACCATATACCATATATATATGTGTGTGTGTGTGTGTGTATACATATATATGTGTGTGTATATATACACACACACGTATGTATATAAACAAAATATTAGGAACCCTAATATTAACAATCAACAATTAATACATTAGGAAATCAAATCTAGCCATTATTAAATTAAATTAAAAATTAATAATTTATTAAGTTAAATAATTTTTATTTTTAATTTAATATTTATTATTTAATACTAATTTAATAATTAAATAAAATCTAATAAATAAAATTCATGAACATATATGCATATTAATATTTTTAAAATATAAGAAATCCTTAAATTAACAAAATATTAGGAAATCAAATCCAGCCATGTATTTTTAAAAAATTGAATGTCATAACCAGGTAGAATTTTCTCAGGAATAAAAGATTAAATCGGGGCACCTGGGTGGCTCAGTAGGTTAAAGCCTCTGCCTTCGGCTCAGGTCATGATCCCAGGGGCCTGGGATCAAGCCCCGCATTGGGCTCTCTGCTCAGCAGGCAGCCTGTTCCTCCTCTCTCTCTGCTTGCTTCTCTGCCTACTTGTGATCTCTGCCTGTCAAATAAATAAATAAAATCTTAAAAAAAAAAAAAAGATTAAATCAATTCAAAAATCAGTCAATGGATTTCACCAAATTTTTTGAAAAGGAAGAAAAACATAACAATTTCAATACATGTAGAGAAATCATTTGAAAAAATTTAGCACTTGTTTCTGAAAAAACTCACAGATCACAAGTAGGCAGAGAGGCAGGCAGAGAGAGAGAGAGGAGGAAGCAGGCTCCCTGCTGAGCAGAGAGCCCGACGCAATGCGGGGCTCCATCCCAGGACCCTGAGATCATGACCTGAGCCGAAGGCAGAGGCTTTAACCCACTGAGCCACCCAGGCGCCCCTAGTTATTTGATTTTTGACAAAGAAACCAAAGAAATCCACTGAAGGGAGAAAAATTTTCTCATCAGTTGATGCTGCAATAACTCAACCTCAGTCTTTTTTTTTTTTCTTATTAAGACTTCTGTTTGTTTGTTTTTGTTTTTTTTTAATTTTTTAATTTTTTTTATTTTTTATCAACCTCAATCTTTAACTCAAACCACATTAAAAAAATTAATTCAAAAAATATCACAGATTCAAATACAAAGTTAAAACTATATATTTCTAGAACCAAATATAGGAGAATATCTTTAAGATTAAGATACAGGCAATGATTTCTTAAGCAGAAATACAGGAGCAATAACTATGAAAGCATGACAAATTAGATTTCACCAAAATAAAGATGTCTGATCATCTGAAGATGGCATTAAGAAAATGAACTGGCAAGCCACAGACCAGGCTATATGTGCAACAAGATACGTGAAAAGGGACTGTATCCAGAATATATTAAGAACTCTTACAATTCCCAATAATAAAAATATAAGGTATTCAAAATGCATGAGCTTTACAGAGAAGCACATCATCCACTACAGTACAATACATTAAACACTCTGACAGAATTAGAACAAAAAGTTACAGGAGCATTGAGCAGAAGTGTCAGTATCATACCCGAAGCATTGGAGGGCAGGTTTGGGATGCTAATTTTTAAAGAGAAAGTTGCAATGATGAGGGAGAGCTTCAAAAAAGTATTGGGAAGTTGGGAGAAGTTAGGGAATACCATAAAGGCAGAAGTTGTTGGTATTCTATTGACCTAATTACCACTGAGTTTTTTTTAACCATGGCATATCAAATGACTACGCAATGAGAGACACCTATCAAAGACTGAATGTCATCAGATGTTTCAAATCACAGGAAGACACTACAGTATCCACTGAATGATGGAAATGCAACATTAAAGATCATGGCCAAACATATCTAAATGGGCATAAGTTACACAAACAGATACCACATGTCACCTCTGTTGTTCTGATGCCTCTCTCTCAGCTCATACCTATGGCCTAATATGGGGTCTCCTACTCCTAGTGGACAGGGGAAGGGAAAAAGCCTGAGCTTGCTTCTTAGTTTGTCAAATCAGTATGCTGTTGTAAACCAAAATGAATGTTGCTGCATAACAGGGTCAAGTAGGAGTAACCATGACAGAGGAAAAATCCTCCTGGTGGACATGGCTCTGGCAGTACTTCTTGGTCATCAATTGAGTATGTAAGGAAAAGTGGTTGGATATAAAGATATACACATATTCTTAAGCAGCAGCAAATCATTTGGCTGGTTGGTCACGGCCCAGAGAAAACAAGGTTGAAAAATTGGAGAAAAAACAATCTGGAAGAGAAGTGTGTGGCTCAAACTATGCAAGTGGATATAAACCGTGCAGCTCTTTTGTCTCAGGCACGCCCACAGAAGATCATTCCCTAGTCAGGAGCCTAAACAACTAAGTAGACAGGATGATACATCCAGTAGACAGCAGCCAGTCTCTGTCTTCTGCCTTCTAGAGATTGCACAATGGGCCACGAACAAAGTAGTTACAGTAGCAACGACGGCGCTATGCAGGTGCCCAACAGAATGGGGACCCTTCCACCATAGTGATTTGGTTACTTCCACTGCTGCATATCAAACCTAACAGCAGCAGAGACCTAAGAGCCCTTGACAGCAGGGGAATCTGCTTCTTCCTTTCCCTTTCCTGTTCATGTTCTCTTTCTCACTCTCTCTCATTCAATAAATAAATAAAATCTTTTTTAAAAAATGAGATGAGATTATTAGGAAAGATACCTCCAAGGAAATGACATTTCAGATAAGACCTAAAGAGTGGAGCAGCCATGCAAAGGGCAAAGACAGAGCATTTCAGGAAGAAACTCAAACAGCACCTAAGCAGGGATAAGGCTTGGTACACTCTAGGAAATGACAGAAGTCGGCTGTGACTGGTGCAGAGGGAAATAAGCAGAGTGACATGAGCTGAAGTTGAAGAGTTAGGCCAGGACTGACTCATCAGGACAGGACATAGAGTAGGAATTTCATTCTAAGTATAATCAGAGTTCAGTGTACAATGAAAAGGGGAAGTGACATGATCTGATCTTCATCTTCAAAAGATGACTTTGGCTGTCCTTTGAAGGACAGCTGTATGGAGGGCAAAAGTGACAGTAAAAGAGAGAGGTTTTAAAGAGAAAGTAAAAGTGAAAAGACAGAGATGGGAAACATAATCTACCATTTCAAGAAGTTTGTTCCTTTTAGGAAAGTATAGAAATAGAAAAGTAGGTAGAGAAGAGTACAAAATCCATGCCAGTCTTTTTTAACATGGAAAAGACTTGAGCATGTTTGAGGCTTGGGCAGACAGCAGAGAGTGGTAAGTTTAAGGAAGAACAGAAAATAGATGAAGACTTTCAGTTCAAGACAGTAGGATGAAGGACACTTCTGCATCCCTTTCCTCCCAAGATGTCATTGAAATTTCAGAAAAAATGTACTCATGAATATATATATTCATAACTTTATAGAAAATAAAGAATTCCTGGACTATAGAAATAAAATGGAGTAAGACTGGTAGAGAAACAGGAGGAGAGAAAATTATAGCACCATAGTTCCCAAAAGTGGCAACACTCTACCAGGGACATTCTAGAATATTCTGCAAGTGACACTGGTATTTAATGCTGGGGTACAGAAATACTATACAAATCATAGATAGTTTCAACTGTGAAGAATTTCCCTGTACCTTGTACATGTTTTGGATGCCTTGCTGGACATTGATGTAGATTACAAATAGACTTATAATTTTCTAAGCCTAGAATTAAAACCTATATTACTTATAAATACAAAGTTTGTTCATACAATTTTGATATAATGGAGTTTATACAATCTTATATACATCAAAGAATATTATCCCTTTTTTTTGAGATTTATTTGAGAGAGAGAGAAAGAGAGTACGTGGTGGACTGGGAGGGGCAGAGGGAAAGGTAGAGACAGAATCACAAGCAAATTCCCCTCTAAGTGTGGAGCCGACAGGGGCCTCTATCCCACAACCCGGAGATCATGACCTGAGCCAAAATCAAGAGTCAGACACTTAACCAACAGAGACACCCAGGCACTCCTACTGTTTGTTTTATTTGAAACAACAAGAGTTGTTCATCATTTCAAAATATTATGGCATCCACTATAAGATTACCCAGAGTATTTGAAACACCAATATGGTCCATTTGTAGCTGTTAAGTTCATGGTGCTTCTAATAGAAGTATAGCATATGAATACATATTATTCTTGATTAGTCATGCTCAAAGATTTCCATTATAAAAATTTATGTTATAAACTACTTTTCAGATATTTCTGCTAATTTTTAAATTATGTATGAGGATATGGGGTCCTAAACACACAATCTACCAGGAAACTTTCCGTAAAACACACATTTAAGAGTCCACAATTAGAAAACACTAATATAAGAGTCCATAATTAGCTTTCACTCCTATTTAAGGGAGAAACAGGTTAGGGAAACCCAAATCAGTCATTTTACTAACCACTGCATTTATTTATACTATGAATATAAAAGTAAGGATTATCAGATAGAAAATAAACACCAAATATAAAGAGAAGCAAAATAAATAAGCAGATGGAAAAACACCTAATTTGTAAGAAAAGAGATGATTTAGAGTCAGAAAAGAACTATAAAAAAAAATCCCAACTAGTAGTCACATAGAGAAACAAAAAGATACTGAATTTATGAAACAGAATCTTATTGCTATTGAAAAGAAAAAATACAGGAACAAAAAAGTGCTCTTGAAAATTAAAAGTATGACTACAGATATAAAATAAATTAGTTTGATGAACAATAAAATTGAGTCCCAAGATGGTAAGCTAATCTCTCAAAACACAGAGGAAAAGACAAAGAGGTAGAAACCAGGGAAATATTCAGACATTTGTAAGGTAAATTCAAGGGCGCCTGGGTGGCTCAGTGGGTTAAAGCCTCTGCCTTCGGCTCAGGTCATGGTCCCAGGGTCCTGGGATCAAGTCCCGCATCGGGCTCTCTACTCAGCAGGGATCCTGCTTCCTCCTCTCTCTCTGCCTGTCTCTCTGCCTACTTGTGATCTCTATCTGTCCAATAAATAAATAAATCTTTAAAAAAAAAAAAAAGAAAGGTAAATTCAAGTATATAATCCACTTAACAGGAAATCCAGGAGGAAATAACTGGGATACCAAAATGAGTGATAAAAATAATCAAAATATGGGGCGCCTGGGTGGCTCAGTGGGTTAAAGCCTCTGCCTTCAGCTCAGGTCATGATCTCAGGGTCTTGGGATCGAGTCCCGCATCGGGCTTTCTGCTCAGCGGGGAGCCTGCTTCCCCCCCATCCCTCTGCCTGCCTCTCTGCCTAGTTGTGATCTGTCAAATAAATAAATAAAATCTTTTAAAAAAATAAAATAAAAAAATAAAATAATCAAAAATACAATATGAGAAAATGTAATTTTAGAAGACTGATCTAGGGCTATAGAAAGATATGAGTCCCTAGATTTTAAAGGTTCTTCAAAAACGAAGTAAATTTGATTATGAAAAAGAAACCCACAACTAGACATATCCTGGTAAAATTTCAATGCACCAAAGATAAAATCTAAAATCTGCCAGACATTTTAGCTACAACGGAATGGAAATAAGAAGCAGTATGGCAAGGCAAATGAGAGCATGAGCTCTGAAGTCAGGATGCCTGGACTGAATTGAAATCTTAATTCTCCATCTATTAGGTTGTATGAACTGAGGCAAGTTGCTTATTCTCTCTCTTTGCTTCAGTTCCCTCATCTGCAAATTCAGAATAATATTACTATCCTAGAGTAATTACCAAGATAAAATGTGCTAATACACAAATTGCTTAAAGTATCTGGACATGGTTTGAACTGATTTAAGTAAGCTCTTCTATCATCATGATCAACACTGAATGCTCTGACACATGACCAATGTCTTTTATGTTCTTTAATGCTTTGAAAAGTCTACAGTAAGCAAGATTTAATGATAGAGGATACATTTCCTACTATTCAGGTCTAATCACAACACTTAACACACACATATAGTTATAGTTATAATGTTATAGTTTTTTGTTAAGTTTTAAATTCAATATATAGGCAAATAACAATGAACTTAATTTATTCAGAGAATGCAATGTAAATATTTTAAACACTGACAATATAAAAGGACCAATATAACCAACCAATTTGGGAAAAATAAAAAGAGAAGAATGGTAGAAAAAGAACTAAATACGTTATTTCTATCATTTTTTTTTTTACAACAGGGAGTCCAGAGATAGCATCCAAAGAGGATGTTAAAGACTGAATGTTTATATCTCCCCAAATTCATATGTTGAAGCCCTACCCCCCCCCCATGATGGTATTTGGAGATGGGGCTGATGGGAGAGCTAACTAGGGTTAGATAAGGTCATGAGGGTGGGCTCCTCCCGAAAGGATTAGTGGCCTTATAAGAAAGAGACAGCAGAAAGCTCTCCTCATGCTACACCCCCACCTTCACCCTACCTCCTATGAGGACACAGTGTGAAGGTAGCCATCCACAAGCCAGAAAGAGAACTTTCACCAGAAACTGAATCAGCTGGAGCCTTGATATAGACTTCTTGGACTTCTCAAGAGAAATATTTTTCTGTTGTTCAAACCCACATGGTCTGTGGGATATGTTATGGCAGCTATGGTAGACTAAGACAAATGACAAATTAAGAAAAATAAAGATTTAAAGAATCAAATATCTATCCCATATTTCCCATACAAATTGTATCTCTGATTAAGCAAATAGTATGAGGGGCAGTTTGCCTTTATAGAAATAACCCAGCTCAAAAAAAACCCTATGAAAAATGAATGAGAAATTTATATTATCCTCATTTTGAAACGCCTAATGACTAATAGATTTAGATATTGAGCACCAGGTGCTAATATCACAAAAATAGAGAAAGCATGACACCTGTCTCTGAATGGAACAAAACTCCATCTATAAGAATCATTGAAAAAAAACTGATCAGGCCTCCAATGACAAGAATAAGAGAAAGACAGACAGAAAGGGAAAGAGAAGAAAGGAAACCTGCAGATTAAAAAATACTTAAGAGTCCTACCCACTAACTGCAATGGGAGAACTTTATTTAGATTCTGATTGAAGTAAAAAGAAAAAAATAGAAAAAGGATCTTTTGGGTAATAAGTCCACCAAAACTCATATTTCCCTTTTCACAGTTTAGAGCTGTCACTAAGAAGTAGCTATCTGGCCAACAACTACATTTTCCGACACTTTTGTATCTGGAGGTGGCCATAAAATTATTCTCACTAACGGCATGTAAATGGAAATTATGGCAGGACTCCTGAAAAGTAGGTATGCCTTGTCTACTGTCATTTCCCTTCTAAAAATCTAACTGCAAAGAACATTAAGACTTGGGAGGAAAATGGAACCACGACATGGGAGTCGAGCTACTAAATTACCATCAAAGGCTGTCCACTAACTAAGAAACTCTGCTTTGAACCCTAAGAAGAACATGATATAAGTTTCTATTATGTTTTGCCACTGAAATGTAAAGGTTCTAATTGTTACAAAAGTTAGTACTCCCTTAGCTAATACAGAAAGTGACACAGAAGTAGGTTGCTGCTGTTATATAATTATATAATATTATTGTTTTTCTACTCTAAGGAGCCATGAATTATAAGATGTAGCATTATTTTATGTACCACTAAATTGTAATACAGTTAAACTACAACATACCATAGAGTTGTATAGGCATCCTCTTTTCAGAGATGTGTTAGAAGAGATGGAGACATGGACAACAAAAATCAGTGAAACAGGGGCGCCGGGGTGGCTCAGTGGGTTAAAGCCTCTGCCTTCGGCTCAGGTCATGATCCCAGGGTCCTGGGATTGAGCCCTGCATTGGGCTCTCTGCTCAGCAGGGAGCCTGCTTCCTCCTCTCTCTGTCTCTGCCTACTTGTCTGTCAAAAAAAAAAAAATCAGTGAAACATGGTATGTATCTTGGGCCTCATGGACAAATAATAGGCAGTGAGAAACCAGGCATCTCAGACTATAAAGCTGAAACCCATGTGATTCAAAGCAAAATACTTGGTAAAAGCTATCTCCTGCAAAACTGGGAAAACAATCACAGTCCAACTGAGCCTAACACTCTAAGAAAAGAGATTGGAAAAGTTTATCAATATCCATTGTCTTTTATTTTCTGACTTTAGAAAGCTAACACCAAAGAAGAAAGAGGGGGAAATGTCTTAGGAAAGAACTGGCAAGTTGGAAAGCAGAGTTAGAAGGAAGAGTTGAGAAGTTTGGGGTTTTTCAAAGCAACTATTTCTGTATCTTAAATAAAAAGTGATAAGACTAGGGGCCTGGGGGGCCTTACTCAACAAAGACCATAAAGAGTGGGTTAAACAAAAAAGACTTGGGCTTACTGCAGAGATCAGATGAAGATGTTTTCCCAGGTAAGGTATCATTTCAAATAAGATAGACTCCACTAATTTGAGAGAGATGCATGGAAAATAAAAGAACAAATGTAAGACCTCTGAATATAAAGAGAACTAACTACAGCAAATGAAATCAGAAGGCTGATACTTTTCTGAAAGAACTGTATTCCCAAATACAATGAAGATATATTTAGAAGATGACCTAAGAAGAGTCAGGTCAGTAAAAAAACCATCAGACCTCCTTACTCACAGGAGTGGGAATTGAGCATGTAGCAACCAGGAAGGTAGACTTCAACACCTTCATCAATGTAGCCATGGAAAATAACACACACATATTGTTTAAAATCATAAAGCTAACCACGGAAAGAATTTTTAAAATATAACTCATATTGGAAAACAGATTGGTAGCTGTGTTTGTGTGTGTGTGTGTGTGTGTGTGTGTGTGTGTGTTTTCACAGCAGTAAGTTGGTAGACTCTACCAAAGCCAATAAACCAAGAAAGAGAGTTGTAAGTATATAATTGACAAGTAACAAAGCAATAGAGTTATAAATAACATCTTTATGGTGGTAGCCTTCAGGAGAATTAAAATTGTGAGACTAAATATGGTGAGGTAAGTAATAGAGAAGGGCATTTACTTTTTGTTTTATGTCATCTTCTGCTTGAAATAAAACTAATCAGTTAGGATACAGCATAAATGAGATATCATACAGCAATTACTAAATGAGAGTAATATGTACCAATAAATCATTAAGTGAGAAAAGCATGTGCACACCAGGACGACAGCCAAATATGTTTTAAAACTGTATAGGTCTAGAGATGGACAGATGGAAGAAAATGAATGGATGGATAGATGACAGATAAGACAGATAGATGATAGATAGATAGAAGCTATAGACACATAAACTTCTTTCTGATAGCTTTGGATTCCCAATAGCTTTGGATATAGGGGAGAGGCAGAGACCTTGGAGGCTGAAACCCATCCTGGAATTACTTTAGCAGGCTCGACTACCAGCATCTATATTGTTTTACTAAACTTTAAACTGCAAACCTAAGATTCATTGAATGACAGGCTACTGCTTTCAGGAAAACTACTCAAAACCATGAAGATTTGCGTTACCTCGATGTTATCTTTTGCACCTCTAATTCTGCCTTTGAAGGAACTGCTTCCTCCTGGCAATATCCTTTGCCTGGCTCCTTCTAGAAGAGATTGTTAGGAACTGTTAACGATTCTCAAGGTCCCACCGCAGCTGATGTCACATACCTTGAGAAATTAAATTTGAATTTACAAATGCAACTTGTAAACAAAAGAGAAACGAGAGAGCGAGCGAGCACGGGATAAAAGCGGATTTCTGCCATTAAAAGAGTCTCTGTCCAGTACAGGAAGAGGAAGTGGCTTGCTGCTGTCAACGTCTAGATCTTACTGTTCGTGCTCAGATCTGACCTCACTTCGTTTCTCCTCAAGACTCCAGATCCCCAGCGCCCTTTCTTTCAAGAAGACCCCTTAAATGCCTGAACACTCCACTCGGCCCTCTTCTTCAGACGTCAGACTCCTCGAATCCCCACCCCAACCCTTCACACGCTCCTCACGGGTGTCCCTTTTCCTTGCCTCTCCCTATACCCCACCTCCTGGGGCGTCCAGTTGCCTAGTGGGCGCCCCCAGCTCCTCACACCTCGTGCCCTGAGGGCCCAAGAACAGCCCCAAGCACCCCCATGTTCAATCTGTCCAGATGTCAAAGAAGACCTAGAACCCGCGTGGGGCATCCCTGCTCCAGCCCCATCCCTATACCTTGACCCCCTTCAGCTACCAATCTCACCAAGATCCCCGAAGCACCTCCTACTCTTCACCCGGGAACGAGGGAACCAGAGCCCAACTGTAGGCACAGCGACTGAAGAGCAGCAGCAGGGCGCCGCCTTCCCGGGGCCGTCTGGGGAGGAAGTGACGTAGGAGTCCGAAAGCAGAGCGGAAGTGAAGGCTCCAGGGTGAGCCGGCACGTGGGCTTCTGACAAGCAGAGCTGCCCGGCCAGCCTTTTGTACCTAGGAAAGTGGTTTCTGTTTTCCGTCTCCGGGCTGGAACTTTTGGGGTTTCTTTTTTCCCAGTTTTCATGCCCAGAATAGTGGTGGAGGATTGAAAGTTCCCCCCACTCATCGGGTTACACTCAGAATTTCAAAGAGGTAAGAGAGGCAACAGTGATCTTTAGGACATGGATGGAACTAGAAAAGGAATGTAGAAAGAAATATCTGGAAATCTAAACAAGATTGGTCGAAGAAAATGAAGAGGCTGAGAAATTAAATGCTGGACACTGTGAACTGTGAAATTTCACGGTAAGATGTGGCATTCTTATGTGGTGCTGGGCACTTAAAAATGGAGTAAAAGAGGACAAGGACTTTGAGTTTCTGTCATAAGAATTTCATTTTTATGAAAATTTTCAAATAGTCTTACTGTGCACTGGAAACATTTGTAATGCCAATAATAAATCACAATGACTTTAAATTGAGGGGGGGAATGCCTTTTATTTTTGTTACGACACTTATTTGTGTTTGCCTTTTGGGGTTTCAACCCCAGCCTGGTTTTGCCTTTTAGTGCTCCAGACACTTAATTCCTTGATGTTGTGCATGTGCTGGGATTCAAGGTGGCAGTGAGGGCTTCCCTACCAGAGTTGGGTAGTAAATGGAAAGAGTTGGAAGCCAGCAGTTTTATCTTAAAAGAAAAGGTATGAAATCTTGCCATTCGCAACGACGTGGATGGAACTAGAGGGTATCATGCTTAGTGAAATAAGTCAATCAGAGAAAGACAACTATCATATGATATCCCTGATATGAGGAAGTGGAGATGCAACATGGGGGACTAGGGGGGCAGAAAAAGAAGAAAAGAAACAAGATGGGATTGGGAG
>PISX010008962.1:0-40409 GCA_004024625.1 Mellivora capensis
GCATTTAAGGCTCTTCCATGTCTTTTTATGGTTTGATAGCTCATGTCTCTTTATTGCTGAATAAAATCCCACTGTTTGTATACACCACAGTTTATCCAGTCACTTACTGAAGGACATCTCGGTTGCTCCCAATTTTTGCCACGTACAAATAAGGCTGTTATTGAACATTCATGTATAGATTTGTGTGTGGAAATAAGTTTTCAATTAATCTGAGTAAATACTTTGGACCACAATTGCTGAATCAGATGGTGTATTAGTCTGATATAACAAAATACTATAGAATGGGTGGCTTGAACAACAGAAATTTATCTTTCCCAACTGTGGAGGTTGAGAAGTCCAAGATCACCATGCCTGCTGATTTGGTTTCTGCTCAGAATTCCCTCCCTGTTTATTAGAGCACCACCTTCTTTAGTACGCCCTCAACATGCCTGAGGAGAGAAGACTGGCCTCTCCACTGCATGATTCTTTTCTTATAATGGCACTAATACTATCAGATCAGGACCACACCTTTAAGACCTCTTTTAAACTGAGGTACCTCCATAAAGACTCTATCTCTAAATACAGTCACATTGAGGGTTGGCCATCCAACATAGGAATTTGAAGAGTATACGTTCAGTCCATAACATATGGTAAGAGCAAGAAATTGCCAAACTCTTCCCAAGTGACTATCATTTTGCACAAGCAATGAATGAATGTTCCTGTGGCTCCACATTCCTGCCAGCAGTTCGTGGTGTCAGTATTTTAGATCTTAATCATTCTAATAGGTATGTAGTAGTATGTCCTACTGTTTTACTTATTTTTTTAAAAGATTTTATTTATTTATTTGACAGAGAGAAAGAGATCACAAGTAGGCAGAGAGCCAGGCAGAGAGAGAGAGAGAGAGGAGGAAGCAGGCTCCCTGCTGAGCAGAGAGCCCAATGCGGGGCTTGATCCAGGACCCTGGGATCATGACCTGAGCGGAAGGCAGAGGCTTAACCCACTTAGCCACCCAGGCACCCCTGTCCTATTGTTTGTTTGTTTTTTAAATATTTTATTTATTTATTTGACAGACAGAGATCACAAGTAGGCAGAGTCAGGCAGAGAGAGAGGGGGAAGCAGGCTCCCCGCTGAGCAGAGAGCCCGATGTGGAGCTCGATCCCAGGACCCTGGGATCATGACCTGAGCCGAAGGCAGAAGCTTTAACCCACTGAGCCACCCAGATGCCCATGTCCTATTGTTTTAATTTGCAATTCCCTAATGACATGATATTGAGCATCTCTTCATATGCTTATTTGCCATCTATTTCCGATGATGAGCTATCTGCAAAACATTCTTTTTACTATTCTAAAATTATGTTTACCAAAGTGTAGTCTGATGGCCACCCATGAATGGAATCACCTGATTGCCTTTCAGAAATGCAGAAGACTGTGCCCCATCCAGTACCAATGCACTCAAGACTGGGAAGCATTAAATGGACAAATACAAAACTGGAGAAGGGAAGGACACTGCGAATCCCCAAAGGTCAGCCTCACCTTTACTAGATTGACTGGTTAGAGACCTGCATCCATTATCTTTTCCTCACTGGCTGCTGACTTGTAAATCACAAAGTCTTTTTTTTTTTTTTTTTTTTTAAAGAATGAAAAGATTATGAATAGGTACTGCCATGTTCAGGAAGTCAAAGCTAGTCGGAGATGGGAAAAAGAGATTGGGAATTGAGATGTTTGACCCCAATCTCCCTGGAAATCACTGGGGGTGAGAGATGGGGAGACAACTGGTTCTACTCCTTCAAAATAACCTAACCTGCCAAGAACGAGAAGAGGCAGAAGTTGTGCATGCAGCTGGGAAGCGGAGATAAGCAAAATACCATGGAAGCAAATTATTCAAACTATGACAGGTCACAAATCAAACTCAAATTTAAAACCCTTAATAAGCCTCCAGGAGATTTTTTTTTCTTTTTCTTTAGTTTTACTTCTTGCTTTCCAAGAGAGGAGAGGAAGGAAGGGACAAAAGGTAGTGAAGCCCTGGGACTTGCGGGAGGGGGAATAGTTACCCCATTCCTCAAAGGGGGTGGGGGAGGGGAGAAGAAAAAAGCAAAAATAAAAGGAATAGGAAAGAACTATTTGTGGATTAATACTTCTTCCTTATCTATCTTCTACATCGCTTATTTTGATCTTTTTTAAGTTTGAAATGAAACTTAGAATCCGTTTTTTAAACCAAAAGCGTGATTTTTCCTCAGCAGTAAATCTGAATTAATTTTCTTCAAACTAAGTAGTAGCCAGCCAAATCTTTATCTTTACCTTTATCTTATCAAACATCAAGAACAAAATAAAAGGCAGGATTCTACAATTTAAAGTAAAGTAATGCTGCTTTCTCTTAGTTTTTTTTAAACAAGAGAAACTAGCCTTACTAGTTTTTATTTTAATTATTGAATATTTCCAACAGATAAGCAAATGGAGAAAATGATTTCTAATAGGTTCACAGCTGAAGATAGAGCTTTCTTTAAAAAGCAGTAAGACACAAAACAGACAAAAATGATTTTCTTTCATGACTAAAATATTAAGCTATAATCAACTGTAAATCAGACTATTTATTCAAAACTTAATTCTTTTGGTAATGGCAAATCGTAGTAAATTTCTTTAAATCACTGATTTATTAGCTTATTTATAACACATTCTCATACATAATCTCTTTTTTACTCAATCCTATTATCACTAATTCTGAGTGAAGTTGTGGAAAGCTCATCTGTCTATCCTCATTTTACAGAGAAGAAAGCAATCTCTTGGAGGTTAGGGTAACTTTTCCACTACATAGCCTTCACCACACAGCAGAGCCAAATTCAAATTCAGAACTCTACTGTCCGGGACAAAGGAATCCTCCGTGCTTTCCACTTTCCACTTTGCAATTATACAATAATGCTTAAACTATAAAACACAAAGAAAAATCCCCATTTTAGCCATTAAAAGAAAAAAAAAATCCATAATGTAGTTTTAGAGTACACTGGGAAATCCTTTTTGGGGGGAGTGGCTGGGAGGGAAGAATTTGAGGACTGAGCATTGGTAAGTTTTTTTTCCTCTCACGTTCCTTCTGTGATGATACCAGTACTCCTGAGTTAACTGGTGATTTTTAGGCAGCCCTTTATGATGCAAAGTACCTACCAGGAAGAAATACTCTGCAGGTAATGAATGGCCCGTTTACAAAGTCATCTATGCCCGTTGTCAAAAGTTGGGAAAACTTTTTTCTACCATTTCCTTCACCAAGCATTCAAACTTTTTTTTTTAAAGATTTACTTATTTATTTGAGAGGGAGAAAGAGAGAGTGCATGGGGGCGGGAGAGCGGGGGCAGAGGAAAAGGGGGAGAGAGAATCTCAACCAGACTCTACCCTGAGCATAGAGCCCAAAGCTGGGCTCAATCTCAGAACCCTGAGATCATGACTTGAGCCCAAATCAAGAGTCTGACAGACCACCCAGGCATGCCTACCTTTTTTTTTTTTTTCAATCTAACAGACTTTATTAAGTGATCCATGGATTCATAAATTGGGCAGCATCCCATCTATCAAGAAGGGAGGAGTTCCACCAGGCGTTCTAATTTAGCTAGTTATACCATTTCAGTGGGTATAACCCTCCAAACTTCTAGACATCCAGGAAGCTAGGATGGATGAAAATGGCAGTCATGCTTTCCTAGGAAATAAGAGTCCCCTTCTGGGGCGCCTGGGTGACTTAGCTGGTTAAGTGTCTACCTTCAGCTCAGGTCATGATCTTGGGGTTCTGGGATCAAGCCCCACATCAGGCTCAGCAGGGAGTCTGCTTCTCCCTCTCCCTTTGCCCTCCACCCACCTCTGCTCACTCTCTCTCACATAATAAAATCTTTTTTAAAAAATTAAATAAGTAAATAAATAAATGAGCCCCCTTTTACCTTTGTAGTAAATAGAAAGAGACCCTACACTTTCCGCCATCCTAACCTCTCAAAAGTATATCTACTACTGAGTAATAAAAAATACCAACATTTTAAAGGCTTGTGTTTCAGGAAGTTTATAAGACTTTCATATTCCAAATCCATATTATTTTCAAATAATGATGGCATTTTAGTAAATTTAATGGCATTTTGAACTTATCAGACCTCTTTTTTTTTAAATCTAGTTTATTGTTCTCCCTAATTTACTATGAGCTGGCACACTAGGGAAGATGGGTTAAGTTGCTGCCCCTACACTACAGTAGAGATACTCCGACTTAAAATCCCCAGGGAGCTTGTTCAAAGTGCAGGTTCCTGGGGCACCTGGGTGGCTCAGATGGTTAAGCATCTCCCTTCCACTCAGGTTGTAATCCTCTGGGATCGAGCCTCACAGGCTCCTGGCTTAGTGGGGAGTCTGCTTCTTCCTCTCTCTCTGCCTCTCCCCCTGCTCATGCTCTCTCTCTGTATCTCTCTGTCTCAAATAAATAAAATCCTTAAAATAAATAAATAAATAAGTAAATAAATAACATGCAGGGTCCTGGGGCACCTGTCTGGCTGAGTTGGAAGAGCATTCAACTCTTATGTGGTCATGGGTTCAAGCCCCACAATGGGTGTAGAGATACCTTAAATAAATATATTTAAAAAAAAATAAATATAAATAAAATGCAGTTCCCAGATTTCACTCTCAAAAGTTTCTGAGCCAAGGACTGGGACAGTCTTCAGAAAGCACCCTTTTTAACATGATTCCATGTTTCATGATTCATTTCATGGTGGTGACCCAACAGGTGTGTCCAGCAAATACTGGCCCACAGGACAAATGTGTAAACATTTAAAAACAACTTGTGGGGTCGCCTGGGTGGCACAGTCTGTTGTTTGACTTTTGGTCTGACTTTTGGTTTTAGCCCAGGTTGTGGGATCCCCCACTCTGGGCTCCATGCTCAGCCTGAGATTCTCTCTCTCCCTTGCCTCTTATGCTGTTTCTTCTCTCTCTCTCTCTCTCTCTCAAATAAATCTGAAAAAATAAAATAAAATAAAATAAAATAAAAACAATCTGTGAGTGCTAAAGACTATGAAAAGGGAACTGGCTATGGGTAAGGCACCGAAGACATTCAAGACTAAGGGGGACACCTTTACAACAGCACAGAACTGTGAAATGTTTGGGACACAATGAAACTATCATCTGAAAATTAATCTACGTCCAAACTGTGGACTCGCACTAAAAGGGACTGTAAGACAAAGATGTTTAAGGAGGGAAGATTCACAGTAATGACTGGCTATGTATTAAATGTGAAGGGTGGTTTCAAGGGAAGATTAAACTTAAAGTAAGAAAATGACTTCCCAAATGAAAGAAAGGAAGAGTATTTTTTAAGAAATGCTACAGAAACAGAATGATGAGGAAGTGGTAAACCACAATCATATTAACATCCTTTCATTCCCAAGTAAAACCAATAAAACCTACACAAGAGAGAAAGGAGGGCAAGTTCATAGGTGGACATTTTACCTATTCCCATCACTTTTCTCAATAACATAAAATGAAAGGTGGGAAACTGGATTTTTTAGCTCACAATCTATCCTAACTTAACCCTAGCATGTGGTTATTCCTGATCCACAGTGCCCTCCCCCCCCCATACCCATATGCGTCTTTAGATACAACCCAGACTAATTTACTTAACCATGTGTATAAAGACTTAGGCACGATGGCTGGATCATATGGTATAGCAGTCTGCTCAGACTGCCACAACAAAACACCACAGACTAGGTTGCTTCAACAACAGAGACTTCTTTTCTCCCAGTTCTGGAGGCTAGAAGCCCAAGATCAAGGAGTCAGCAGGGTTGGTTTCCTTCTGACGCCTCCTTCTCCCCATGCCTTCACATGGTCTTTCCTCCTTATCCCTGTATCCTAATCTCTCCTTCTTATGGGGACAGGCATACTGGGTTAGGGCCCACCCCAATCACCTCATTTAACCTTAATTACCTCTTCAACGACTATCTTCAAGTACAGTTAATTCTGAGGTACCAGAGGTTCAGACTTCAACAAAGAAGGAGGGGGGCGGTAAAAAATAAAGTACTACTACTTTAAAAAGTTTGAAAAATTCTTTAATAAAGACTCATAAGCACAAGAGAAATTGAGAAAGAGGAAAAAACACCTACTACTCACAGGACTAGCTACACCCCCTCCTAGAACCCATGTTCACTTCAGCCAGAGGATTACTAGGAAGTCTGTTCCATACTTCCAAGATCAAGAATCAGCTCTAAAACTATCCTGAGAATTTTCACTCATTCCCTAAGGGCAACAAAATTTCAGACAAGTTGCTTTCATACCCATCCCCAATGATAAAACCAAAGAAGCAATGAAAGAGAGGGCAAAGGGAAAAAAAAGAAGTTTATACAGTTACATTCCAACGCTTGCTTCCAAAGCTGTTAAGTGTATGATGGCATTCTTGATGTCCGTGCCCAGAAATTAATAAAAACTCACAAAATTTTCCTGAACTGTAGCTAAATCTACAGAAGTAGAAATTTCTTTTGAAACAGCATGACTCTTCAGAAGCCATAAGCATATTTAAAACCAAGAAGCACAGGCAATGTAAATTAAAACAGACATAATCATTTGACTAAAATCAGTTTTCTCCCTCTAAAACCCACCTCCCCCATCATATCTCAACTTTTAGAAATTATTGGAGAAACTAGGTTACATACAGAAATTTATATTTATATATCACATTTTCACTAAATTAACCATAAAATGAAACAAAGTATTTGCCATGAAACAAACTGTTTCAAAAACCATATATTAATGGATAAAGATGGAGGGAGGGAGGAATGGAATAGATCCTATGTCTATCCTTTTAAACTCAAGTGCTACTGAACTTCTAGAAAATCACGAGTATGCAACCCCAGTGAAATAGCTCATTCAGTTTCATCCACAAGGATGGTCAATAGTTAACTAAAAACATTACATGAAAGACCATTTACAGAACATGACATTTGAAAGATACAAAGTATCATCACACTGGTCACTTTGTAATTACAAGGGGGAAAATTACAACAGATTCTGCCACTTCCCTTAAGTGATAAAACTCAGTATCACTGGTATTGGAGAAATCAGCACTAGGTACCTCCTGATGTAAACAAGAAGTACCTTGAAAGTTTCTTGCTAAAAACACTTACCCCAAACTGAACAGAGCTTGTAGATCTAATTTCAACTCACAAAAAATACAGGGGATGGAGAATTCAAGTTAAATGGCTCCCTAAGGAAATGAGGCAAGTCCAAATTGTTGGGAGGTTCTATAACACAACTGGCCTAGCTTCTTAAAAGATGTCAATGTGGGGGTGCCTGGGTGGCTCAGTAGGTTAAAGCCTCTGCCTTCAGCTTGGGTCATAATCCCAGGGTCCTGGGATCAAGCCCCACATCGGGCTCTCTGCTCAGCGGGGAGCCTGCTTCCCTTCCTCTCTCTCTGCCTGCCTCTCTGCCTATTTGTGATCTCTGTCTGTCAAATAAATAAATAAAATCTTAAAAAAAAAAAAAGATGTCAATGTAAAGATCAGAAGGGGGGAAAAAGGTGGCAATAGGGTAATGTCCTAGACTATAGGATATGATACCTTAAGGCTAATTTTAAATCTCAGATGTGATCCACAGTTTTGTGGTTTGTGGAATATCACTGTTCTTAGGAGATACACTGCTAAGTTTTTAGGGGTGAGAGGCCAAGATATCTACAACTTACTTTCAAGTGATTGGGAGGTATAAAAATAAACAATGAGATAAAGCACTTGAAGCAAAGTACTAACAATTGACGAAACTAAGCATTCCTTGTACTATTTTTTTCCCAACTTTATTGTAAATTGGAAATTCTTCAAAAGAATGTTGAAGGGGTTGTCATTTCATGAAAATCAAATATAAAAGGTATGGAGACTGCTTAAGACTAAAGACTTACCTGGATCCTGGCTTGGGGAAACGGGATACTGGCTTGGGGAAAAAGAACCAAGACATATTTGGAAGCAAGTAGATTTTTATATATGCCTGACATTTTATGGTATTATGGACAAACTGATCACTTCTTTCCTGTGTAATAATGATATTACTATAAAGGATAACACTCTGATTCTTAGAAGATACATGCTCTAAGTACTAAAGGTCAAGTATTGTGACTCCAAGTCATTTTTAAATGATCCACAACACGACCAACTATGGCCATTATGTTAATGAATGTTGGCAAATGAACATTTGCTGCATTATTCTCTCAACATATATTTTATAGTTTGTGTCAAAACTAAATGTTAGTTAACAGTATACTACACCAAAGCCTTCATACTTCCTTTTGCATTTAATGAATTTATTATCACTACATTCTTATGAGCATATGGGAGGGAGTAGAGACTTTATTTTACAGCATGTAATTGCATTTAACATGCAGTATAATTAATATCCTTTATCAACATTACAGTCTCCCATATTTTTTAGTTTGGGCAAGAAACTGTGAAGATCCTCTAGGGTTTTGAAAAATAGGACACAGGGAGCTTTCCACACTGATGAACACGGGGAGGTTCTGGGAGAGCGGTGTACTCAGAGAGGGCGTGGAAAATCCACACTCTTCCCCCATACCTTGCCTCATGCCTGTTTCATCAGACTGCTCCCAAGTCATATCCCTTATAATAAACTGGTAATCTATATGACAGCCTAGATGCACTTGATTAACAACTCTGTGAAAGGGACACCAGAAGAATCCCAACAGAGGATTGCTAAATTTCTTCCATTTTACTACAATCACCTAATATTCCTTAATCTGTCACATTCCTCCACAATCACCTACTTTTCATCAAACCTAGCATAAAAATACACAGGCCAGGGGCGCCTGGGTGGCTCCGTGGGTTAAGCCTGCCTTAGGCTCAGGTCATGATCTCAGGGTCCTGGAACTGAGCCCCGCATTGGGTTCTCTGCTCAGCAGGGAGCCTGCTTCCCCCTCTCTCTCTGCCTGTCTCTTTGCTTACTTGTGATCTGTCAAATAAATAAATAAATAAAATCTTAAAAAAAAAATACACAGGCCTAACGGTTTCTTTGGGTCATTTCCTTACAAAAACTCCTATGTCAGATGAAACTGTGTTTTTCAGTCTGGTTTGTTTTTATTGTTGTTATTGTTTTGGGGGGTTTTTTGTTGTTGTTTTTTTTTTTAAAGAAAAGTAACAGGGACATCTAGCTGGCTTAGTCAGAGGACTGTGTGACTCTTAATCTCGGGGTCATGAGTTCGAGCCCCATGCTGGGGGAAAAATTACTTAAAAAAAAATCAATAAAAAACTTTAAACGAACAAAAATTAGGGTACCTGGGTGGCTCAGTGGGTTAAGCCGCTGCCTTCAGCTCAGGTCATGATCCCGGGGTCCTGGGATCAAGTGCCACATCGGGCTCCTTGCTCCGCAGGAAGCCGGCTTCTCTCTCCACCTCTGCCTACCACTCTGTCTGCTTGTGTGCTCGCTCGTGCTCTTCCCCCTCCCCCCATAAATAAGTAAATAAATAAACAAAATCTTTTTTAAAAAATCAATAAAAAACTTTAAACAAACAAAACCTAGGGCACCTGGGTGGCTCAGTAGTTTAAGCCTCTGCCTTCGTCTCAGGTCATGGGCTCAGGTCTTGATCCCAGGGTCCTGGGACAGAGCCCCTGGATGTACTCCCTGCTCAGCGGGGAGTCTGCTTCTCCCTCTGGTACTCCCACACCCAGAGCTCCTGATCTCTCTCTCAAATAAATTTAAAAAATTTTTTTAAGTTTTTTAAAAGGTAACATATAATTTTATATTAAAAGTTCCATTAGATCCTTTTTCTCTACTTTCCATTCCCTATAAAGTACATATAGCATCTTAATTCCACTGTAAAAAGAAGTCCTGGAAATATGTTACCATTTCTCTAGTCCAGCTCTGTCCAACTATGACAGGCATTAGCTACACACAACTATTAAGCACTTAAAATAGGTTAATGACTGAGGAATTGAATTTTATTTTATCTTGATTAATTTATATTTAAATGTCAATAGCCACATGGGTCCAGTGGCTATTGTTTTGGGCAAGGCAGCTGGTAGAGTATATACAAAACCTAGATATAAAAGGCAACATAATTTATAAGCTTACATTAAGGACAGGCTTCAGGGAAAACTATTTTATAAGCTTTTATCACCAGCTAATTCTAGATCAGGAATTGCCTCCTATGGACTTTCTTAGAGCATTTTCTCTTTACTACAAAAAATAAGTCTTAATAAAGGTTTGCAGAATGAAACTTGTACAGCTTAAAACCTACTCCAATCAAGAGAATTACCAGGGAAATTACCACATTCAATCAAATGTATAGGAGTGTCCTGATTTAAGATGTCACAATTGTCAAGATAATAAAAAGGAACAGATTTATTTGCAGTTTTCATTTAAAATAAGAGGCTCCTTTAGAACACTAAAAATAGGGTTTCACTTACAAAAAGTTATTTTACACACACACTACCAGAAACATCTATTGTACAACGTAAGATATGCCTGGCCCAGAACACTACAAAACATTGCTGCTACCTACTACATATTCTTCACTTAACCTACTACTTCACTTTGACTACATTACTTAAACCCTGTGCCTCAATTTCCCCATCTTTAAACTTAGGGTTACCAGATTTACTTCACATAATTATTGTGAGATTTACTAACTAACACATTAAAATCCCCTGTAATAGAGGACACCTGGGCTGCTCAGTTGGTTAAGCGTCTGCCTTTGGCTCGGGTCATGATCTTAGGGTCCTGAGATCAAGTCCCATATTGGGCTCCTTGCTCAGCGGGGAGGTCTGCTTCTCCCTCTACCTGTCATTCCCCCTCCCTCTCTCTCGCTCTCTCTCTCTGACAAATAAATAAATAAAATATTAAAGAAAAAAACTCACTTAGAATAGCACATATACATGCTAAGCATTCAATAAACATTGTTATTATTTCCCATCACCTAAGAGCTATCTAGAATACCTACACACAGAGTAATCCTTTCAGAGCAAAGGCATGCCATCAAGGTTTAATTCAGTTCCCAAATGTATAATAAACATGAAGATAATGTTTTGTGTCAACATTCTTGTTAATGAACATTAGGCAAACTTTTTTTAAATAACAGCTGCATGGAGATAATTCATATATCATATATTCATCTATTTAAAATGTGCAATTTGATGGTTCCCAGTGTAACTAGATATGTGCAACCGTCACCATAGTCAAGTGTAGAACACTTTCATCATCTCAAAAAAGGGAAGAGAGAAACCAAGAAAGAAATAAAGAAATCCTGTACCCTTTAGCAATCACCTTTTCTTTCCCCCCAAATTCCCCCAGGCCTAAGCAACCACTAACCTAAATTCTCTCTTTATAGATATCCCTATTCTGGACATTCAATAGAAATAAAATCATATAGTATGTGGTCTGTGAATAGCTTTTTGTCACATAGTACAGTGTTTTTAAGGTCCATCCATGTTAGAGCATGCATCAATATTTCATTGCTTTTTAGGGCCAAATAATATCCCATTATGTGAACCACATTTCGTTTATCCATGCATTATCTGATAGACATACAGGCTGTTTCCACCTTTGGCTACTACGGATAATACTGCTATAAACATTCCTATGCAAGCTTCTGTGTGGACATGCTTTCATTTCTCTTAAGCAGATACCCAGGAACAGAATTGCTGGGGCATAGGATAACTGAGGAACCACCAAACTGTTTTCTCAAATGGATGCACCATTTTACCTTCCCTCCAGCAGTGTGTGAGGGTTCTGATTTCTCCACATCCTCCTCAGTATTATTTATTATAGTCATCCTAGTGGATATAATATGGCATCTCACTATGGTTTTCATCTGCATTTCCCTAATAACTAATCACGTTGGGCATCTTTTCACATACTTACTGGCCATGTGTCTCTCTTCTTTGAAGAAATGTCTATTCCCATCCTTTGCCCATGTTTAACAGGGTTATTTTTCATATTCTTGACTTATGTGTGTAGGTATTCTAGATACAAACCATTATCAGATATGTGATTTTAAAAATATGTTCTCCCGGGACGCCTGGGTGGCTCAGTTGGTTAAGCAGCTGCCTTCGGCTCAGGTCATGATCCCAGCGTTCTGGGATCGAGTCCCACATCGGGCTCTTTGCTCGGCAGGAAGCCTGCTTCTCCCTCTGCCTCTGCCTGTGCTCACTTACTCTCTCTCCCTCTCTCTCTGACAAATAAATAAATTTAAAAAAAAAATAAAATAAAATAAAAATAAAAATATGTTCTCCCATTCTATGGGTTGTCTTTTCTTCAATGTCATTCAAAGCATAAAAAGTTTTGATTTTTTTATAAAATCCAATTTATCTATTTTTTTTTCTTTTGTTGCTCATGTTGTTGGTGTTATATCTAAGAATCCACTGCCTGCCAAATTTAAGGTCATGAAGATGTATCCCTATGCTTTCTTCTAAGGATTTTATAGTTATAGCTCTTTGACTAATTTTGAGTTAAGTTTTATAAATAGTGTGAGGTAGGGGTCCAATTTCATTCTTTTGCATGTGGATATCCAGTTCTCTTAGCACCATTTATTGAAAAGACTATTCTTTTCTAAATAAATGGTTTTGGCACTCTTTTTCACCAAAGACACATGGGTTTATTTCTGGACTCTGAATTCTATGCCATTGACCTATACGTCTATTCTTATGTCTGTACGACGTCGTCTTGATTAACAATGCTTTGTGGTAAGTTTTGAAACTGGCAAGTGTTGAGTCCAAATTTTTCACTGTTTTTCAAATGCTTTGGCTATCCTTGGTCCACTGCAATCCCACATCTATTTGAAACCAGCTTGTTGATTTCTACAAAGATACCAGATAGGATACTGACAAAGACTGGACTGAACCTGTAGATCAATTTGGGGAGTATTGCCATCTTAACAATATTAAGCCTTCTGGCTGATGAAATATGGGGTATTTTTCCATTCATTTAGATATTCTTTAATTTCTTTCAATGTTTTCTAGTTTCAGAGCATTAGTTTCACTTCTTTTGTTAAATGTATTCATAAGTATTTATTCTTTTGATGATATTATATAAATGGAATTGTTCATTTCATTCTCAGATTGTTCAAGTATACAGAATACTACTGATTTTTGTACACTGACCTTTTATCCTGCAACCTTGATGAACTTGTTTATTATGTGGGCAGTATTGGTAGTACTCCAATTCACAAGGCGACCATTAGACTAATTATGTAATTCTTGTATAGTACTCAGTACTTTGGCACATAGTGGGTGTTAAATGCCAGCTATTAAGTATCTATTAAGTGTTTTTATATATCTTAAGTATTTTTATATATCAAGAACTTTACTAAGGTATCTTATTATATGTTTATTCAACACCTCTTATGTGCAAAAGTATGACAGTGATTTAAAAAGAAAAAAAAAAAAAATCCTGTCCAGAAGGAACAAGCAGTCTTAGAGCAGAAATAGATTCCACTTGTCCCTCAAGTGATTTGTACAGATATCAGATTAAAAACAAAAACCTTAAAAAGCTTTCTTTTGCAACAGATCTGCCTTCATACATTCTTTAAGAGTCTCAGTAACATAAAAATAAAAGTGTCTCAGGAAGCTATCTACTTTTGAGCCATGCAAATTAGGTTCAGCCTTCCTTACTTTTTCCATGTTTATTACCAGACTCTTCCACACTGCTTCTGAACACAGGTACTTGTTGCAGAAAAATTCTCCTGCACCGCTCTTGACCAAAGTGACTGGAAAGTTTGAGAGTCTTGTTATTACTATCTTTAGTTTTTCTTTCTCCGAAACCTATTTCGTGCTCTTCAGTTTCCAGAGAAAGGACCCAAAAAGACATGGGGAACCAGAGGAGTGGGGGAATACAACACATAAGGTTCCTGAAAGACGGCACATTCCACAGAAGTTTACTAATATTTTTTAACAAAAACAATTTCATTCCAAGCAGTCCCTGGAACTTGGATATCTGCTTATTGTTCTAACACATTTTAAAAATCAACCAGGCACCCTTTTGTCTCAGCAACATTTGCCATATTCCTAAATAATTTTTAAATTCTAGCTATTTGTTAGAACAGTAACAGTCACAACCTACAAACCACAATTTGTACCACAAAGTCCAATCTCAGCCCGGATCTATTTTTGGCTTCACAACAGCTTGAGCTAAAGAAGAATTTCACTGCATTGTTCAAGTATGGTCATAAATAGTCTTGGGGGGGGGGAGGTAGAGGGAGCTAAACAACATAAAATGCTATATAAAACAAAAATGGTACAAAAAATGAAAAGAGATTCAGGTTCGAACCTTTGCTACATAAATGCACACAACTGTGCTCATCTGTAATCTTCACTTGCCCCATTATGCTTCCATTAAACTCCATTCTTACATCAACTATCATTCTTAATTAAGTTGTACTGAAAATGTATCTGCCTCTATCTCCCCTCTCCCCCGGCATACAGGTCTCTGAGTTTTTCAAGGGTAGATGAGTCACGTGAACAGATGTGGAAATGTGGATGAGAAGGAGGATAAGAAACATGAGGCATTTCCACCCCACCCTAACAATCACCTAACCTACAAGATCTTAAAAAATGGCTTTAGTTTGCTTTTTTCTTTTTTCTTTTTTTTTTTTAAGATTTTTTTTTAAGATTGAGAGAGAGAGCACGCACAGAAGCAGAGGGAGGAGCAGAAGAACAGGGAGAAGCAGGCTCCCCACTGAGCAGGAAGCCTGACCTGTCACTCAATTTTAGGGCCCTGAGATCATGACCTGAGCTGAAGTCAGACACTCAATCTACTGAGCCACTCAGGTGCCCCAGTTTGGTTTTTTGTGTTCTTCTGGGGTTTGCTTGTTTTCCAAAATTTCTTTATTTGATAGAGAAAACACAAGCAGGGGGAGGGATAGAGGGAGAAGGACAAGCAGACTTCCTGCTGAGCAGACCATGAGGGTCAATCCCAGGACCCCAAGCTCATGACCTGAGATGGAAAGGGATCCTTAACTCACTGAGCCACCCAGGTGCCCAAAAATGGCTGTAGTTTCGCTTGGTTGTTGTTGATTTTTTGTTTTTTGGTTTTTTTTAAGATCTTATTTATTTATTTGACAGAGAGAGAGGGAGAGAGACAGCGAGAAAGGGAACACGAGCAGGGGAGAGGGAGAAGCAGGCTTCCCACCAAGCAGGGAGCCCCATGTGGGGCTGGATCCCAGGAACCTGGGATTACCACCTGAGTTGAAGGCAGACGCTTAATGACTGAGCCACCCAGGTGCCCTTTAGTTTTGCTTCTACCCTTGTACTTGATTCAAACCTAATAGCTGGTTATTAGTCCATCTTTAAGTGAAGACTACAGCCTCAGTAAAGCACGTGCAGGTCATACCCTCTCCTGATGGAAACTGACTCAGTATATATGAGAAATGACACAGAACAAAACAAAGCTCTCCACCAGAACTGATTCGTGAATTGAATTTATTTTAAGTAAAATTAGTAAGTTAAATACGTTTCAGTTGACTTACCTGATAGTCGTACACCTCTAAAATCGAGTTTTCTAAAGTGTTGAGCCATTGAAATGGAACCAAATAGAAGTGATATATTCAGTATTTGTCCAGCAAACTTTGTGGAAAAGCTAACCAAACTGAGCAAATCAGAACATAAGTTTCCAATTTTCTTTTCCAAATTAGAGTTACTTTCCTCAAGCCGTATTCTACTGCTCTAGGCTTCTGATTAGGT
Organism: Mellivora capensis; assembly: GCA_004024625.1. Taxonomy (NCBI): domain Eukaryota; kingdom Metazoa; phylum Chordata; class Mammalia; order Carnivora; family Mustelidae; genus Mellivora; species Mellivora capensis. Next base: position 15,644 of record PISX010008962.1, read on the forward strand.
GGGGAAAGAGAAACAAAAATGACAGGGAAAGGCAACATGTTCAGTGATCAAGAAATGTACCCAATTTCCATTTATCCAGAAACTCAAATCACCAGAATTTCCTTGATTAGTACCATGCAAGGATGACTGATAGTTCCATACAATGCTAAGACAAAGTTCTCAAATGCCTTTAGAATTTGAAGGAAAACGAATTAAATTTTAAAACATTTTAGTAACAGGATGTAAAACAAACATGAAAGCTACCACATTTCTCTCCTTCACTCATTTTTCTTTTTTAGTTGTTTCAGAGAAAGCAAGCAAGAGAGAGCACACATGTGACAAAGGGGGAGGGAGAGAGGAAAATGGAGGAGAGAAATTCAAGCAGAGTCCCTGCTGAACACAGAGCCTGATGCAAGACTCATCCCACCACCCTGAGATCAGGACCTGAACCTAAACCAAGAATCGGATGCTTAACCGACCGCGACACCCAGGCACTCTTCTCCATCACTCATGATAAACAACACCAAACAAGTACTGATACTATACTACGGCCAGCAAATGCCCCAGAATCCTTCTCACTAGACCAAACTGGAAATAGACACATGACCTAGAAGCACAGTATAAACACTAAAACAGGAGTGAGTTTATTATGACTTGGGAGTCAAAAAGGCCTGAGATTCAATCTTAGTTAGGCCACTCAGAAACAGTGACCATATCATCTATCATCCAAAACACACCCATTTTGAGAGTGACACAGGACGACAGGCTGTCCTAAACTGGGACAATCCCGGGGCGCCTGGGTGGCTCAGTGGGTTAAGGCCTCTGCCTTCGGCTCAGGTCATGGTTCTAGGGTCCTGGGATCGAGCCCCACATCGGGGGGGGTCTCTGCTCAGCAGGGAGCCTGCCCCCCCCCCTGCCTGCCTCTCTGCCTACTTGTGATCTCTGTCAAATAAATAAATAAAATCTTAAAAAAAAAAAAAAAACTGGACATAGGAAATAGGACATATGGTTATTGTACTCAAGCCATATGAACCTTGGGCAAGTTACTTAATCTTGAGTCTTGGATCCACATCTGTAAAATGCGAATAACAGAGTACAAAATTAAACCATCAGTAACGATAAATTGCTTTCCTACTCTACTCCTTTTCAGCTATGAAACCCTATATTCTATGATACTAATCTAGACAGCTTTGAAACTCTAAAAACACCATACAGCCTTATGGAAGGACACATCAAAAAAATGAAAATCCATCCCTGAGAGAGTCAGGATTTTTTTTTTTTTTAATCCACACATTCTCTTTTTTTATTATACTTTTCTCTTGCAATTAAAAAAAAAAAAAACCCGGGACGCCTGGGTGGCTCAGTTGGCTCAGGTCATGATCCCGGAGACCCGGGATCGAGTCCCGCATCAGGCTCCCAGCTCCACAGGGAGTCTGCTTCTCCCTCTGACCTTCTCCTCGCTCATGCTCTCTCACTGCCTCTCTCTCAAATAAATAAATAAAATCTTTAAAAAAAAAAAAAAAAAAAACCAACACCTTAGTTCAAGTTTGATACCTGGGCATCACTAGTCACTCAGAACTTGGTCACCATGGCTTTGTTTTCACAGCTTCATAAACACTCATCTTGTGCTTTGTTTTTGGACAAGCCTGATGCTCTCCTATATGACAAAAATTACCTCTATTCCTGCTGTTATCCTCAATGTTTAGAGCAATTCCTGGCACACAGTTAAGTGCTCCATGTTGGCTGAATAAATGATCACTATTTTAGAAATACAACCCTTGGGGCGCCTGGGTGGCTCAGTGGGTTAAAGCCTCTGCCTTCAGCTCAGATCATCATCCCAGGGTCCTGGGATCGAGCCCCATGTCAGGCTCTCTGCTCAGCAGGGAGCCTGCTTCCTCCTCTCTCTGCCTGCTTCTCTGCCTACCTGTGATCAAATAAATAAATAAAATCTTAAAAAAAAAAAAAAAGAAAGAAATACAACCCTTCATTACCCAGCCCTAACCCTGCTATATATTCTCCACCCACAAGAATGGTCTGCAACTGCCTATGTCCTTAACCTTCCCCCAACCTGAGTTTTCATACTCGGTGATGAGTAACAGCAATCCAGAATGCTTCTTCTCCATACAGTCCTTTCACCTATTTCCCTAAGGGGAATCCATCTTGAAATCCAATTACGTTTCCAGCTTTTAGGAGATTCGTCCCCCTCCCCCCTTTTGTGGGTTGTTTTTTTGTTTTGTTTTGTTTTTTGCTTTTTTCATTTTTTGAGAACACGCTTCTCCTTCTCTTTAACCTTTTTTTATTGAAGTTTAATTGACATACAATATCTTAATAGTTTCAGATATGTTTTAAATCTTAAGCCACTTATGACTCTTCAGTTTCTTTATTTGAAAAAACAAAAAAGACTACACTGATTGTCCCCAAACCAGACTTACCTCTACCAGTTTCCCATTCTTTTCTCCTACTCTCAGTGAATTCTCATCATCCAATCAAAAATAGCTCCTTCACCCAAAAATTAAGGTACATGTGCCAAGGGCCACTCTACTTATTACTGATCAGAATCCAGTGAAAAAAAATTAAAACCAAGGCAAATTAATACAAACCCAATTTGAAAGCACTGGAACGCCTTCAATGGTAAAATGGTTTTAAATTGTGACAAACCCCCAGGGGTCCACAAGGCATTTCTAGGGTTTCTTTAAAAAAAAAAATGTAGTCAATCATAGGCGTGTTTGCTTTTTCTCTGCCCTGCTGCCCCAGACTCAGACTGCTCCAAGGCTGGAGGTTTCAGGAAAAAACAATGAAGCATTTGACAACCTCAAAAGGTCTGAGTGACATTCTGCAGTCAGACTTCACTTTAGGCTGCTGCACATCGAAGTACAGACAAACCATGATACACCGCCCACCTTGAGCTTGGAATATATACTCTAGGTGAGAGTAACAGTTTAGGCACTTTGTATTCAAAAAGACCTCTCTCGCAGACACATCAAGAATAGTTGTGAAAATTTCCTTCTGTATATTTCCTAAATGCCATGAATCCTCACCCACCACCTCAGTAAACGACCTATGACTACTTGTTGAAAATATAACTTATGTGGAAAGAAAGAAATTCGCTCTAGCAACAGCAGATGGTTCTTATCCAAAGCTAAATAAAAACAGTAAGATGAAATTTTAAAAGTCTATTAAGATAGAGTTGGAAACTTTGTGATTTTCACTGTCCCCCTCTCCAGAGAATTCCTTTTGCTCCACAAAAATAACTTTATTCAGATGGGAATGGGGGGGGGGGGGAAAGACAGCAAAACAGAAAGAAGTGTAGTCTCAGTGTGAGTACAATATTAAATGTCTTGAAAGCAGACAGATCCTCAATAACATAGCTTCAATAAAAACTTCCTAACCCTTTCCTTTTTTTGTTCCTTTGAGAAAATGGTGAAGCAATTTGCATTTACAGCTTAGTTCCTGTTTCCAAAATACCCCTTTAACTTTTTGTTTTCTCTTTTTATGGTAGGTATAAATAGCACCAAATTGTCAAATCACAGCTATTTTGTGTGCTACCTATACAAATAGGTCTGATTTCTGACCAGCCATAAAACAATTACTGCCGAATTCCTCTGGCTCTTTGATATCCAGCTTGTCCACAGGGCTTCAAAGCTAGCTTCCAGGACTTTTCTTGGGACACTGCTGAAAAACAACCTCAACAGAAAGACAGGAGATAAAAAATGTTCCCACTCCTATAAACACACAAAGACATAACTGCAGAAGTAAAACCATTCAGCAGCATTGTGGTGGGGTTTCTTCCCCCCTGAGAGAATTTAAGATGTCCAAGTACTTTGAATTGTTTTTTAGATGTGGGTCAACTAGAATTTCTTCCCCCTCATGCATATGGCTATTTTCCCCATTTTCAAGCCTCCAAAAATTAAGAATCATTCTGCTTTCAGAGAAATTTTCTGATTTACTAGAACAACTTATCCCATGGGAACTTACTGGGATGGAACGAAAGTTCAGCTTCTTGAGCACATAAATAACTATACAGTACAGTATTTATTCAATGTTGCAAAATTCATTCAAGCCAGCAGCTTTGTATAAGGTTAAATCTGGTCAGCATCTCCAACAGAGAAAATTTATGTATGGGGCACTGCATGTTTTGAGTAAACTAACAGACTTCAGTGCTCACATGGCTTATGAAAAAAATCACTCTGTAGGATGGCACGCGCACAAGAGGACCTGACATACACATCACACACAGGTGCTGAGGGTACCCATCGGGCTCTCTCCAATGAAGCCACGGCAAAAGCAATACATCCACTATGAGAAAATACATGCTAATTCCCTTTGGAGAAACTTACAGTTTGGCATCTTAGGGGATTGGCAAATGTGACATGACTATAAAATCTTCCAGGGCCCAGGTTCTTAAAGTAAAGTTTTATTAAGGTTCGTACATGCACACCCCAAGAGCTACGTCCCGGCACCTAAAGAGAAAGACATGTTACTTTTTAAAATTCTTCTTACCAACGGCAGCATGCCAAATCGGTTTTTCCTCAACCCAGTACTTTTGGCAGCCCTATCATCATAGGCCAGTTAAGAAAAAAGTATTTCACAAAGTAAGTAGTTGGCAAACACGTGATTCTGAGCTAGCAGTACAGAGGACACAGTCTCCTCAGGATATGAAAGATCCCAGACATGTGCATACAAGGGGAAAACTACCTTTGCACCCAAAAATCTGCCTCTTACCTCCCCATCCTCTTCTCTCTACCACCTGTAAGAATCAAGCAATTCTAAAGCGTTGATCCAGACCTGATTTTAGCACTCTTCAGGGATCTTTTCCAGGGAACAACTTGTACATATTTATCCAAGACACAGAGCCATCTTGTTTTTTAAAATCTATACAATATATCAACCCTCGAAGTACGCAGATGAACCCTCTCAATACAACCCGAAAATTTACCACTCTAAATTGGAGCCACCTGTTTACAGCTCTGATCTCAAGTACACAGCTTTTATCTCTTAGGACAATTCTGGCACCTAACATTAGTACTAAATTTCCTTCTAACAACTGGATTATGGAATCTCTCAAATGAAACTGTATTTTCTCTCCGGTTGTTTGTTGTTGTTGTTTTAAACCAAGGCCAAATGCATTAACATACAACAAAATTCTCAATGTGAGTGATAAAAATGCATTAAAAGTAACCTTTAATCCATGCTATTAACTGATTTTATTCTATTTTGGCACGTTTGAAGTAACTCATCTAAGGATTAGTTAGGCTTTTCTACACTTCTTTTTATCAGGACTCTACCATTCTTGATTTAGTTTTGAGGGAAAAGGGTTTGCAAAAACGATAATAATCTCACAGCTGGAGATGGCTGGCAAGTCCGTTAGTGCTCATTGTGCCCTTAATTTGCAGGAAGCCTTTGTGCTCCTTCTACCCCTCGTTTTACATGCTGAGCAGTTTTCACTGATAAAGTACTTATAGGCCAGTTATTTTAGATTAACGAAAAGCCCAGTAAAATTTTATGTAAAATGGCTATGAACTTTCTCTTTAAAATACTGAAATGTATCTTCCGTCTTGATTGCTTGAAAATCTTAACCGTGACCATTTGCCTCAGTAGTTCTCATGTGAGTAGGCAAAGGGAGTCTTAAAATTTTTAACAAGTATTATTTTCAAACAGAGAAGGAATCCAAAATTTTAGACTACGAATTCAGACTGAATGGCTGAAGCCTCGGGGCAAACACACTGATTTAATCACAAGCAGCAGGTTTCAAAATCTTGCCTTCTTCAGCCTTAACAATGAAGTATTTCCCTGCCCTTCGAACCTATGGCAATGATGCAAACACATTATGCAAAAAGAATCCAGTATCGTTGGGATTTTTAACACTATGACATCAATTTCAAGAATAGGTGGCATTGTTCTAATTCAACACTTACCCAAAATGAGATTTTAAAGTCAATGACTTAGTACTTCCTCTGGACTTGAAGCCCCCAAAAGGACAGTTAAATACGCAACTGTCATGGATTTTAAGTCAAACTCCATTTTCACCACTTTTCACAATTTTCCCAATTCCCTAACAATCTTCAGGTACAAAAAGCCAGGTCTAACAGAAAAGTCTAAGTTTTTAAATCTGCCACAATATATGCAAAACTGTTGAGATTTGTCATACTCTAAAACATGAAACTGTATTGTAATGGAGTCCTAAAATTACTCATTTTCTGCTATACCACCTTTCTATAAATCACAAGCTCAAATCGCGATCCCAGAGACTCATATCTAACACAGAGAGGACATGGTTCATACCGAACACAGCAAGGATATCTGCAAAGTAGAAATGACGGGGTCTGAAACTAACAGGGTTAAACAACTTCTTTTGTGAGGCCACTGACAAAATCTACAGCAGCTGTCTAACTTTGCCTTCAACAATCATAGCAAAAGCTCAAGGAAGTGATCCAATACAGCGCCCGTCTTTAGTAACCAGATCGTTCCTATTTCATTTTCAGCCAAGGGAACGGATAATGAAAACAAAATTATTCCTCAGTCAGAAAGTTTACTTGACAAGCTAATTTTGAACCAACCTTTAACTTTTATTCACATGTACGGACGGACCCTAAGAGCAGTTTCTTTTTTGTGTGGAGACAATCTTAATAACTCTTAAATGCTGGCTACACAAGTTAAACATCGGATGGCTATCACTGCTTTAAACCCACTTATAAAAACTAATGGAAAACTTTTTAGCTGCTCAAGGACTAGTCCTGAGCTAAAAAAGAAAAGGCAAACATTTAGTGCCGTAAACTGATGAGACATTAAAATGATGTGAATTTCGCAGTGAAGAAAACAGAAGTCACATCGTTTCACCTATGACCTCAAACAAGTATACAATAATATTTTTTAAGATTTTATTTATTTGATAGAGATCACAAGTAGGCAGAGAGGCAGGCAGAGAGAGAGGGGAAAGCAGGCTCCCTGCTGAGCAGAGAGTCCGAAGTGGGGCTCGATCTCAGGATCTTGGGATCGTGATCTGAGCTGAAGGCAGAGGCTTTAAACCACTGAGCCACCCAGGCGCCCTAAGTGTACAATTAATTTTTACACAAGAAACAAACTCAGCTCTTCCAAGCCTGTAATTTTCCACCTAAAATTACTTACATTGTTTACAATAAACAAAAATGATCTCTCATCATAGAACATCTGGATTTACCAACACATCTAGGATACCTGCTCCTAAACGCTTATCGACTTAGCCGATGGAAAACAGGTATTTCAGGACTTAGAGATATGTACACGAAATAGAAATCCAACATTCTTCAGAAATTAATTAATTTTCTGAAGAATGTAAATAAGCGGGGGGAAAGTCATCAAATCAGTGACCCAATAAAGTTAGGTTATCACTCTGGTGAATAACCACAGGTTTACACTGGGAAGAAACTCCCAAAATTACTTTCAACCAAGTTAACCAGGAATGGGCAGGACAGCAGCAGTTCCCATTTCAATATTTACAACATAGAAGTAAATACATTGTTTTATTTAAGTAAATTCACATAAAGAAACATTTTTCTTCTCTACAGGGCAATCTCAATTCAATATTTAATTTTTAATTCCAATCCTGCTTGCTTCTACGGAGGTTTGACCCAAAGCAATTTTAGTGAAATTTCAGGCTGGTATACATTTCGGCTATATGCCACAGGCAAAAGATACTGATTATAAACCTATGTGATCTATTTTTTTACTCTAAGTCCTATCCTCTTACAGTATATCCCATAGGAGAAACAGGACTTCAACAACTTAACATTTGGAAATGACTACTAGTTGCTGGTTTCCTAACGGGAAAAAAATGAAAACAAACAAACAAAAAAACCTATGAATTAAAATATACACACAAATGGGTACTCCTGAATTGACATGTATGAATGGCTTACTTGTTTTAAAAAGGAAACCTCAAATCCTGGGTTAATAATATGTGTCACTTTTAGGGATTTAAACCATAAATTTTTCAAATAAAACTAAATAAATTGATTTGTAAGTACTTAACTATGGGACTTCAATCATGTAAAATTATCTCTCTATATTCTCTATGGCTCAGGAATTTAACTGGTTATGTTCAAAATAATACACTTAGTGGGTCATGGAACCCACTGCCTGTGAAATCTCCCATGGAGATTCAAGACCACCCATTGAAAATAGTACAACATTATTGCCTCGAGCAAGAAGCTGGTACATAGGACTGGTTATTCAAGTCTTTTAAATACTATTTTATTGAGGGATTGTGGGAGGTGGGGGAGGGGGCCAAGGGGGATTCATGAGTGGATGGGGGAGGAAACTCAGACAGAAAAAGAGAGAAATTTCTAAAGCAAAGGTTCTAGTAGTCCCCCCACAACACTCCTCATCGCACCCTCCCCCCTTTTTAAACAGCTACATAAACATAGTAATAAGTGCTCAATTTCAGGGAGAATTACATTATACTCCATTTGAACAGGCTACAAAGTACTTTTATTTGAAAAGCTGCTTCTCCTCTCTTATAAACAAATTTACCCGGCACCAATTTCAGACAAGAGAAGATGGCTAAGGGAGATGGGAGGCAGAGTTAGGAAAAATTCACTCAGCGTCTTAAATAGTTGATCCAATAAAGATCCTTTAGAGGAAACTGTAAGTCTATTTTTTTTTTCTCCCAGTAGGCAAATCATACAGGGGGGCTTTTCTTTTCTAGCGTACTGCGCCCTGTCTCTTTAAATTCCAGGCCTGCCCCATTTCCCACGCATTCAATGAAAGCAACACGTTTGCTGGCCTCTAGCCCACAATGTCAAGTAGTTTTCTTGCTATTGAATTTCAAGATTATTCTTTTGGATCATTTGCCCTTTAGTTTTAAGCACGCCAAAGCAAAAATAATGTCTTTCTACAATAACATAAAGAAAACTCTGAGGCCTTTACAAGTCTACAAGTAGAGAACACCTTGTCCTTTAGTTCCCCTTTCACTGCAAAATATGCTCCCACTCTATATGCTCCAAATAAGGGCCATTTATACATTATCTTGGTCTACTATAGCTTTGTCTGTACTATAATAAAATTCTAGGAGTATATTTAATTTAGTACCAAATTTGGAATTTCTAACAATCTGCAATACTCAAACCAAGCCTTCATATTACTCACTCTCAAGGCTTTAAGCGTGATCCCCTGAGGATTCAGTTAGAATAAGTTTTAAAACAATGACTTGATTTTCTATATTTGCAGTTAACCCATCTACATAAATTAATAATAAAAATAGTAAGCAAATATGGGGAGCTGTAATCATGGGGCCAAAGAGTCTATTTCCCTCATTTTCATACACATCTTAACCCTGAAGAAAAGAATCCAGGCTATTATGAATCCCACTTAGAATTCTCCCCAAAGGAATAGAAATAGTTAAATAAAAATTTGTCAGCAGAACTAAATGAAATGGAAAATGTTACTCCGAATGCTAGCAAATGGAACTTAAAGTGGCAATTTTATTCAAACAGCTAATAAAGAAATGGTCTGATCACAAACATCAATTTTTGTATTTCACATCCTGAGGTGGAGTTAATCTGTCATTTATGAATTTTATAAAAGCAGCTAAAACCAAAGGGAAAACAGACTTATTCTTACTTGATGTACAGTTTTGATATGCATGTGCACATACTACTTTCAGTGGTTATTCTTTTTAATGTTACAAAGGCAAAGATATTAATATCCCACATATCATAATATCATGGACTTAACTGGATGAATTTTGGGTTGCAAAGAGACCTTTAAGACAACTAAAATTAACTCCATCTTTGCAGAAATCATTTTTTTTTAAGAAATCATTTCTTTTACTTGTGTTTAAGGAATGTCCATATCAATCTATCTGTACTGTATATAAAACAAGAAATGACATTTTAATTTTCATTTTTAAAACTTCTGGTTATTTTTGTAGTTATATACAAAATATTACATGAACTGTTTCAATCCTAAAATACTGTTTGTGTTTACACACATATGCATCTGTTCAAAAAGAACCATCTCTTCTTTCCCTCCCCCAAACACAATTTTTATCTTGCTTTTGGTAGTTGTCTGGGTACTTTCTATTTCTCATAATTTAACATTTAACTTCCAAATTATATACAAAGACACAAGATGGAAATGGGTCTTTATTTGCAACTACAGATCCCATCTATTCCTACCACTAATACATCTAAGCATGATTGATGCCTTTTCATTTGGTGTCAATTTTTAAAGTCAGATTTAGGCTCTGGAAAATTTTCCAATACTACAGACATCAAGATAAACACACTAATCATAAAGATAAACACACTAATTAACAAACTTATCAAACTCGACAGGATAAAAGATCAAAACTTTTCAAAATATTCTTAAGTACTCCAAATACTTAAGTACTCCAAATACTTAAGTACTCCAAATACTTAAGTACTCCAAATACAAGTGCTGAAATACTAAACACGGTTGTCTTTCTGCTACAAAGAACATCTTCTATGAATCACATACTCATAAATCAGGTTAATCTGATTCATTTTACAACTTCAACACAGCAACTTTATTAAGAAAGGTAAGAATATGATTTATACGTTTTTCTTTAAAGTTTACAATCAACTTTTGAAACATCTATGCATATATTATAGTGCCATTAAAGGAAACACTCAAAATGACAAGGTGACTAAAATTCCAAATAACAAAATATGAAAGTGTTCCTTGGGAAAGACATTTTTATATTCTAAATGAGATTAAACTTAAAAAAATTAAAAGCTTATTGTAAACATGTCCATATGTACATTTAAGTACCTAGTTTTACCTTCACATAAGTTAATTATGCCTTATTCAAGAACGCTCAAAAAATCCAGTAAATGTTACAAGCATTTCCTGAAATCTTTCTATTTGCTGGATGGGGGTGCTGAATTTTGGAATAAAGCCAATTTAATATTTTTTTTTAAATTCCTGATATCCCATCTCCTAGAGATAATTTCTATTAACATTTTGCTAAGCATGTTCTCTCCATCTTTTCACTGATGTATTTTTATCTCTTACACAATTCTCAAAATGTGAGTAATGAACAATTCTGGCCATTCTCATACAAAGATAATGGCCTGAGTCAAGTACTAAAATCAATGATAAAAATAAACCATTAGAAAAAAAGCCTCTACAAAAAGCTACTATGTCAAGTAACACTAACTTCAAGCTACTAAGTAGCCTTTAAACATAATTCTCGGGACACCTGGGTGGCTCAGTTGGTTAAGTGGCTGCCTTCAGCTCAGGTCATGATCCCAGCGTCCTGGGATCGAGTCCCACATCGGGCTCCTTGCTCGGCGGGGAGCCTGCTTCTCTTCTCCCTCTGCCTCTGCCTGCCACTCTGTCTGCCTGTGCTTACTCACTCTCTCTCTGACAAATAAATAAATAAATAAAATCTTTAAAAAAAAAACAAAACAAAAAAAACAAAAAAACATAATTCTCATTTATTTGCTGCTCGCTTTAAATTGTCTGCATTTCTGTATTTTTGTATATTTGTATAATTAAGTCCTTGGCTCTAGCATCATTCACAATTCCCTTTAACTAGTTGGAATGATAACTAGAATTTGTTTTTACATTAGCAGCAAGTCACAAGTAAAAAGTGGAAGAGTAACTGCTTTTCAAAACAACGTCAATTAAGCATCTGAATTATTAAATAGAAAAACCCTGAAAGTATGATGAATGATCAAATATTTGATATACCATACTTTTTTAACCTATTTACGTGATAAGTCGAAGTCCCCAACTATTCTGTTGATAAGAGAAACACAAGTAGTCATCTGAAACATGATGCTTCAGAAAAACACAAGGACAAAATTTCAAGGTCTCGCCTACATTATATGAAACAGAAAAAAAAAATTCAGTTAATTTTCATGAAAAATTCAATGAGCCATATTTGAAGCAGAAGTTTCAAATAAACATAGGGTATCCTGAATTCTTGGAATGTTCCAACCTACAAGTAGTGTTGATGGCTGGCATAAATGGCACCGAGAGATTATGAGAAAGTAACTTTTCATAACAAAAACCTAATCACCTATCTGGTCAATTACCCTACTCCCTTGTTATGGTAGATGAGTCTTTTCACCCAGCTCACTGTTCACTCACCATTAAAAAAGGTAAAATTCCAATATACTCAAGTTCTTATCAATATTTTCTATTTTCAAAAAAAATTATTCTCCAAACTACCACATTATGAAACATAAGAAATTAAATACAGTAATATATGTCTATCCACATAACCAATACATAGTTGGTCTAATAAATTATAGTTATTTCATTAGGAAAACACTAGACCAAGGAAGGATATGCTCAGAACTTATCCTTGAAAGAAAAAAAAAACAAAACTAAGGAAAAATAATATTTCGGAGCTCGAAAAGCCCACAGAGCTTATTCAGTCCAAACATATCCCTTCTGCCTCCCAGGACAAGGCCTTTTCTACTGCATTGCTAAATCCTGCTCTACAAGTTTCTGGAATACATCTGACTTTTTTTTTTTTTTTTAGATTTTATTTAGTTATTTGACAGAGTGAGAGATCACAAGTAGGCAGAGAGGCAGGCAAAGAGAGAGGGGAAAGCAGACCCCCCACGGAGCAGAGAGCCCAACGTGAGACCTGAGGCCAGATTCCAGGACCCCAAGACCAAGACCCCAGCCGAAGGCCCAACCCACTGAGCCACCCAGAGGCCCCCACCTGACTCCTATTTTTACAGCTAAAAGGCCAGTTGTATTTCATGGATTATTAAGTAGTTTATTAAAAAAGAAAATGATAGACCTGGCCAAGTCTCTCAAATTTGTGGCTAGCTTTTTAAAAAGCACCAAAGTAGATGAAAAAAAGATGAAGGAAGAAAAGACAGAAAAGGAGAAACACCCATTTTTGCCTACATAGACTAAAATTCCTTCTAGAAAATGTGATTCTCAGTCGACACAACGCTTCCTGCTAAATTCAGGTGGTGGTTTTGTTACACAAAGTCAATTATTAGAGGTACAGAAGAAATCAATTTCTGAACATGGAGCAATAATTTACCACTTAGGGGAATGGAGGCTGAAGTCAGGATTCTAAAACTCTTATCGACGAGCAATATCTATCTGCCTTTATGTTATACTGCTGCCAAAAACTTCCAACGTCCAGACTACAGTGATGGAAGGTATGAGTACTATCCGCAGTGATAATACAGGTCCCATCTCCTCCGATGAGTAACTAACCCCTTAGTTAGGAGAAACAACAGACATACAAGGAGAGGCCAGTGCAGGACTGATGGAGCATAGAACACGTGCTCCTGCTCAGTGTTTATATGATGAGAAAGAAGCTTCCCACTGCTCCTTACTATTTCTGCGCACAGGTAGGAAAAGTCCTACAACAAGCATCTTTGATAAGGCAATCTGGAGCTACATCAACATTTTGAATAAACTATCCCACTAAAGGCAACCAAATCCCAACAGCCTAACCTCTGTTTTTCACATAGTCACTACAAAACAACTGCTTGTAAAACAGAACAGGGAAAGAAATTAAACTGAGAGAAAATTTTTGTAAAATAAAAAAAGACTTCTTCAATACAAAGAAAGCTTTCATTATGCAGCAATTCATGTTAATGAAGTATTTGGGGTAAAGGGTATGGGTATAACACAAAGGCCAATGAACCTTACTTTTAAACATCCAAAATGTTACATATCTGTATCAAAATAAATAGGTACATAGAATAATCTGATAGTAATCTCTCCCAACACCACTCTGGGGGAGGGAGTAGATGTAAGGGCATAAAACCTATCTTCAAAGATTAAAGGCATCATGCAGACTAAATTTATATCCAGACACATTAAGAGGTAAGCAACTCTCCCTACTGTGTAGGCCACTGTTGTTATTAATATTTTAGGAAATTGTTCATGTATATTTTGCTTTTTAAAATCAATACATTGGGCGCCTGGGTGGCTCAGTGAGTTAAAGCCTCTGCCATGGTCTCAGGGTCCTGGAATCAAGCCCCCCCCCCCCCACCGGGCTCTCTGCTCAGCAGGGAGCCTGCTTCCCTTCCTCTCCCTCTGCCTGCCTCTCTGCCTACTTATGATCTCTGTCAAATAAATAAATAAAATCTTTAAAAAAATAAAATAAAATAAAATCAATACATACACACAGGATTTGGTCTGGTATTGATGGGAAAATAACTAATGATTCCTGCTGAAAACAAAGAAAAAAATTTACTTTTGGCAAAATAAAATATTTTAAAATTTATTTGGCTCAGAGAATATCAATCTTCTGACATGGATAATAACTCTAATTAAATTCAACTGATCATCTTTATAATCACTTATGAACATTATTTTAAATAAATGGACCTCACAATTAAGTTCAAGATAAGCCATAATTTTCTTTAAAAAAAAAAAAGATGATGCACTGATTTTATCCAAAAAGTTAATTGTTAACTACTACATACCAACTAAATCACATCCAAATACTAGCCTTATTTGTTTAGAAATTCAATGATAATAGCCTTCTTCAGGCCTTAACCACTGCAAACTTATCACACTTAAAAGGATTACATCACACAACATTATTTCTTAAAAAACTATGTTCTGGATCATTTATGGAATTGCAATCCCACCACTGTGGGAAGGCAAAATATCAGGGGATACCTACCATTCAGTATCAAATTTTCCTAATGATTTAATCTCAAAGGAGAACCTTAAATTAATCCACCCAATAAATTTGATTTTGCTTGAAAGTAGCTGTAGAACTTTTCCCTCTTAAACAGTATCTACCATGGTTACCACCACTTAATTAAATCCTACATCATGTCTACAAAAGCAGGTATTGCTGAACATGTCTGCTAATATAAGTGAACAATTATTCAACATTTTGAAAGTAAACATTTACCACCATTTATTACCAGCTCTCTTTTTGCACCAGCACACCTGTGACTCATTGTGTCTACATACAAGATCACTTCACATTTCTAGGCCTCCAATTCAAAATAAAAAAAGAGGCTAAACAAGGATGCAGAATCTCAAATGTCCTTTCCAGCTCTACAAGACACAAGCACGTTGAAGGCAGGAACCTCCTGTTTCTCATACTTCTCAGCAGTCCTTTCCCTGTATCCTGCATGTATAAAGTCTGTTGGTTAAGCATATTACCAAGTCCACAAATTATATTCTTAAGCAAAACCCCAAAACCACACAGGAAAACAAAACAAAATAGATCAATTTGGCAAAATTAAAAACTTGTGTATGACAAAGAGATACCATACATTAGGCTACAAGAAAAAGAAACAAAAATGAGGCAAGATATTTTCAATGCAAACAACAAAGGATTAACATCCTACAGATAAGAAAAAGACAAAAATCCCAAGTTTCTTTTTTAAAAAAGACAAAGGACATTTTTAAAAGTCAATAAAGAGGAAATCCAAATGGTCAGTAAACATACAGAAAATGCTCAACCCCACTAGAAACCAGAGAAATGCAAACGAAAACAAAAGATACCATATTTCAACTAAGTATAAAAATAAGAAATCTGAAAATATCCAGCGTTGGCCAAGCTGTACAGAAAATGGTCCTTATTCCCTGACAGAGTATAAACTGTCATGACTACTTTGTAGAGCAATCTGACAATGTCTAATACAAACGAAAATGCACACACAACTCAAATTCCAGGCCTATATCCAAAATCTTGTTCATCTGTACAAGGTAACACATTCAAAGATGCTCACTGCATAGAGCAGACAATGACCTATACATTCTTTAATAGGGGAACAGAAAAGTAAGCATAGAACCTCTTCCTACCATGAAATAATGAATAGAAGAAATTAAAGGAAATGAACTGGCTCTCTACAGATGAAATGTGTGTGAAAAGGTTCAAATACGTGGGGGGGTGTGGTGAACTGCAAGCTACAAAATTATTCACTCATGAAAATGTTCTGGAATTAAAGGGTGGCAATTGTCCTACAACCGGGTGAATATACTAAAAGCCACTGAATGCTATACTTTAAAGGGGTGAATTTTACAGTATGCAAATTACATCTCAATTTTTAAAAAGGACTCATCCAGTATGATACTCTTTATGGATATTTTATAACATAATATACTATTACTTGCAGCAGTATAAATGTGCAAATGTACATAAACAGAATGGAAGAAATTCTGAAAAGTTGAAAGAAAGGATGGGGATGCATCTAAAAACTTTAGCTGCTTAGCTGTAATATCTAATTCTCTAAAATCAAAACAAAGATTCGAATACGATAAAATGTAAACATTTATCCAGCCTTGGTAGTGGGGATGTGAATGTTTATTATATCATTCTTTCCTTTGTATTTTCATGGGGTTTTTTTGTTTTGTTTTTTTGAGAAATAGAACAATAGCACAAAATAGGCATATCATAAATGACAAATAGTAAATATGTAAACACATAAAGAATGCAGCGCTGTTAATCAAATAAATGCAAATAAAAATGAAGTTCTGCTTCATCCAGCAAATTGATGAAGAGTTACCAAAACAACAACAACAACGAAAAAAAAACAACAACAACAAACCGTTAATTCCCAGTATTGGCAACCACATAGGGAAAAGGGAATTCATCCAACCCCTGGGGAAACATAAACCAATCTTTTTGGAGGAAAGTTTGGTAATGCGTCTATCAAAATTTAAAATCTATACACCTTGTCTCAACTACCTCCCTTCTGGTAAGTTTAACACAAGGAAATTACAGGAAAAACCATAAAAATGAATGTCTCAGATGTTCATCATAGCATTAATCATAACAAATTAAAACTAAGAGCAATCTAAATGTCCATGTGAAGTTGTAATAAATGTATATTTGATGTAATACCATAAAATCCAGCTCTAAAAAGATGCTATTTCACCATATACCAGGAAGGTAGAAATGTTCATTTATGCTATAGCCCCAGCTTCTGGAAGTGTTCTAGCCACACAGGACCTCAAAAATTTACCTGTTGAATGAATTCAGGTAATTTATAGTTAACATGTGTGTGTGTGTTTGTATATATAGATACAGATATCTACTAAAATATTAATTATGGTTTTCTATAAAGAATCCTCAGGTGAATGTTCAAATGCTGATTCAAATTCTTCATATTTCTATAGTTTGATTTTTCACAATGGACACACACCTATAAATTAATAAAATAACATCGCTTTCAACTGTTTGTAAACAATACATGGGTTCCTCATAAAAGCTGGATTGTACACTGTCAAAGTTCTATATCTGTAAGTTTAAAAATACTAATGAGATACCTGTAATACCAATGGACTCTTTTTCCAAACAAATTATATTCACAGAAATGAATACAGCACTATAAACAAGAAAGTAGAGAACCACAAAATACAAAAGAATAAAAGATTAAAGCATGAAAATGTATGTTACAAGGAAGAGAATGAACTACAGAGACTCTGGCCACACACACAAAGCAAAATGTTTCAAAAGAATATTAATATGTATCACTGAGACAAGAGAATTTCTCTTTCTACATGGTAGCTTCTTGTTTGAGGAATGCAACATAGAATCAAGCAAGTATAAAAGCCAAGGGAAAAAATTATAGAATTCTGTATTACTTCCAACCGGACAGTGAGAAACCCTGAGATTAGGGATCCAAATTATTTGAAAATCTCTCCAATAAATATTAGAGACTAAAGTTCAGTAATACACTAAGTCCTTGCTTAATCATGCAATTGGGACAATTGTGTTTCACATCTCCTCCCCTCCCACCTATCTAAGCTTTCCAAGTTACCTTCTGAAGATTTAAGTCACTAAGTTTAAAAAAAAAAAAAAAGAAAAGAAAAGAAAAAAAAATTCTGCATCTTAGAACTGTAAAAGCTGTGTTAAGTAGCAGGGGGTTATCTGTAATAGTTGACCAGAAAAACAACTAAAGGGCTAAGGTTGGCCCATGGAAGACCACTGGAAGGAAACTTGGGGAAAAAAAAAAAAAGAAAGAAAGAACAAAGAATCTTTAAGGTAAAATTATGAAACCAATTGATACCCCTGCCCTGTCTACCTCACAGAGGGAGCTCTACAGAGGGTCACTTAAAATAACAAATGTAAAAGGCTTCTGCTTATACAAATAACATGCCATAAACTGGACAAGGATATTAACTATAAATATATCCACCAAAACCCAAGTTTGGATTTTCCTTTTCTGAAAAAAAAAATGTTAGATAATTGTTATAATGGAATTTAACCATGTCAAATACCTTGGAAGACTTATCTTTCCTCTTTCCATTAAATGTTTTTATTAGCAATGATAATAATGGCTTTAAAAACTCAGCTTCCACATATTAATAGGGCAGTTGGGGATGCCTGGGTGGCTCAGTTGGTTAAGCAGTTGCCTTAGGCTCAGGTCATGATCCCAGCATCCTAGGATGGAGTCCCTCAGCAGGGAGCCTGCTTCTCCCTCTGCCTCTGCCTGCCACTCTGCCTGTGCTCGCTCTCTCGCTCTCTGACAAATAAATGAATAAAATCTTTAAAAAAAAAATTGAATATTTTATACCAGAGGTTCTCTGAGTGTATTCAGGGACCCCAGGATCCCCAAAACCTTTTCCAGGGATTACCTATTTTTTCAACAACTCTAAGACATTATTTGCCTCCTTCACCCCTCTCACGAGAGTACTGTGGAGGTTTCCAGAGGCTACCTGATGTGTGATAATGCAACAGACTGAATGCAGAAGCACGTAAGCTGATCCAAGCATTCCAAAACATCAAAAAGATCTGTACACACAAAAAATACCACACTTCTCACTCTTTTTTCTTGAAAATACTCATGTTTCATTAAGATACTTTTCACATGCAACCTTTAATGGATTGATTATTGTTATCTTTAAACAAATTAATAAATAACTTTTTTAATGTTTCAGGTTTCATTTCTAATACTGTATATATCGGTAGATATAACTACGTAGGAAAAGCTCTTTGGAGTCTATTTTTAAGAGTGTAAAGCAGTCTTAAGACAAATAAATTTGAGAACAGCTGATTCATATTTAATCCTCAATTTATGAGGTAATGGTTCTATTCTTTCATCATTCCAGGAACATAGATGAGAACCCAAGTGAGAAAACAGAGAGAGAAATGACTTGCTCAAGATCACAGAAGGAGTTGGGGAGCACCTGGGTGGCTCAGTTGGTTAAGCATCTGCCTTCAGCTCAGGTCATGACCTCAGGGTTCTGGGATGGAGCCCCAAGTTGGGGCTCCCTGATCAGTGGGGAGTCTGCTCCTCCCTCACCCTCCTCCTGCTTCTGCTCTCTTTCTCATTCTTTCTCTCAAATAATAAATAAAATCTTAAGGGGGGGAAATAAAAAAGATCACACTAGGAGTATCTTAAGCCAGCATTTGAATATAAGTCTGTAATTCCTAACCCTAACTTCTCACCACTGAGCAACAATATCTACCCAAGATAGTTCTATGTTGTGTCTTTACTCTTTGTTTTTTAGTCTTAAAAAGTAATGAATGCTCACTGGAATGTTTTAAATACATAGAATTAACTTTAAGAAAAAAAAATCAAACACTACAAAAACACCTCCTATCACTGCCAACACCATGAGCACAAATTAGAAAAAACTCCAACTACTAGTTGGAGCTGGGTTTCCATTCATCCAAAATTCATTTATTTATACACATACACACATGTACTTTTTATTTGTATAAGCATATTTTTTTAAATGTGATCTCACTGATTTAGCAACTTATTTCACTTAGTATCTTAGTGCCTTATTTCACTCAGTATCTCTTGCCGATCATCCTGCATCTACAAATAGATTTACCCCCTTTTAACAGACCACCCATCATTAACTGTACCCAGCTGGGGGTCCCCTATATGGCTTGCTTCCAAATTTCTGCTGTTTAAAAAAGTCACAAGCAATATGCTGTAACTTTGTGTAGCTGTGAAGCTGGATTTGCTGGAAAATCCCTGGAAGTAAAACTGCTGGGTCAAAGGGTGTAAACATTTAAAATCTTAATAGATGTTGCCAAATGCCCTCCAAAATGTCCGTGCCCAATTTACATTCCCACTAAAAGCACAGGAGATTTCCTTCAATAATTCAGCTTTTAAGTGCCTTGGAAAATTATGCTGTATGTTGCTTCAAAATGCCAAGTAGTAGAACTGCTCTCAATGGTCATCTGAATTCCATATAGAACTCCACACAAATCTAACACTCGATGGATGTATCAGAATAGTTATCCATCTTTACTTTTTCCTGAAACCTTTTAACACCTCAGAAGAGAAAACACACCAGGTACGTGCAGTATCTGCAACTAGTTGGTCTCAAATTTTAGGAACCCTGATAAAGTTACCCAAATTATTTCAGAAGACTCTTTAACACAAATCAGAACTACACAGTAATGCTGGGCTCAACCATTTAAATCAAAGGAAAGTTCTAAGTGTGGATTTATTATGCTTTATCTGCCCACTCAAAGAACTAGGGCTAGAAATAAAAAGCTATCAAATCATACCAGTGGCCAAATTAGCTGACATAAAATAATAAGCAACAGATTTCATATCATAAATGTCAATGGAACAGACTGCAAGAGTTAAGAATGGCTATAATTGGAAAGAAAGTTCACTCAAATTCACATCATACTGAAAATGAAAACATTAATATTTTAAATGAAATGTTTTGAATGTGACCATTCATTTTAGTCGTATCAGACTATTATTAATCTTTGGTACTAATAAATAAGATACGATCTTTTTTTGCAAGTAGATAGTTTTAAAATGCATTATACTCTGACCTGCCTATTCTGTACCAGCTAATGGATATTCCAGGCTTCACTATTTCATCAAAATCTCTCTTCTAGTACTCTGTGCTAGTAATTTTAAGTTGAAAGTCTCCAACCCATCTTCGGGACAGAGTAAACCTTTATTAATTCAAGTCCAATTAGCTAATTCTGAAATGGTACATGTAATTCTCATTAGACAAGTTGAAAATACTGTAATTTCTTCCTCTATAAGTTCTCGTAATATTACTGTGAAATAAAGGAAATCAACCTGAAAATCAATTTGCTTTTCCAAACCAAAGATTTGTAAAACTAAGGACTCATCCACCTTCGTGGCTGAGCAGTTCATCCTAAGTGCGAAGGTCCACTTCTGTTTATCAGTTACTATATACAGTGAAAGTGATTTAACCTGTCATTATCAATAGCCACTTACAGCTTAGCATATGTGCATTTCTTTTAAATATCTTGTAACTAAGATTTTTCACAAAGCCCTTCTTGCAGTTTCTCCCCATTTCCAATTTCTCACTTACAGATCTATAAAATGGCAAATATAACACCTTAAAAGGTACGGAAGTAGACACTACGATGCTTGGCATCCTTATTCTGTATTTATTCTTACCACTTTCAAAGACGTTATAAGCCCAAAGTAAGTCCCAGGATTAAGTGGCATGTTTGGTGTTACTTGAAATTTACAACTAACTATTCCCAATGAACAGAGAAACCTTCTCTTGCAATCTGAATCATGTGTAATTACAGTATGACAAGGTCTCTCCTGGGCTATGTAAGCTGGCATTTTTCCCAGGACTTGTCACATCATGGGAAGCACACATACAAATAAAAATCCAAAAATAAACATTTTAAAACAATGGCTTATAGACTACATAAAGAAACTCCACAGTTGAAAATAAAAAATTGAAGAGCCCATTCAGCACGCAGGCATCTCTCACTAGAGATGGCTAAGACATCAGTGTTATCAAGCAGCTTACCACGCCTAGCAACAACTCCCAGGTGCAGGCTGTGCAGGCCAGCACCCTCCGGTTCCCTTGGGCTGGACAGAAAATCATTAAGTAGGGGACAAGCAGGGGAACATTGCCACAGACACACTGAAGCACAGAAACAGTGCTGAAATATGGGGAGGTTGGTCATCTTTCATCTCATAATGCCAATTGCTTGATTGTTAAGGAGCCTAAACAAAGTTATCTTAAGAGCTACATCTCCTGCCAACTGTCTTCATTTTCCTAATACAACAAATATTGCTTTTTGTTGTTGTTGTTCAATGTATTTCATTTCGAAGTGAGTAGCAGCCAAGTGGTCCTAACAGGGGATACCAAAGATCTTAGAAGGTGGTTTCTTTTGTTTAAACTCCTCTGCAGCCAGTGGCTCTACAGATACATGGGAAAGGGAGAGGGAGAAGCAAGTATCACACCCAACCTCACAGAGTGACAGAAAACTTGACAAGACTCATCCTAATTACAATACTGAGGAAATACGAAGTAAAAGCTCTCTGGCTATATTTTGATCTAAAATGCTAACAAAATCAAAATGCGATTTCCTAGAGGCCACGCATATTGCTACCCCTCTATTAGAGGCTGGATTCATGTATTAACCATCCAGCAAAGCCCATCAAATTCAACTGTTCAAGTTTTCATGAGGAGCTCTAAAACAAACCACTAAAGGCAAAATATACAATCCTACAACCCATCACATGAGCTCTGGAAACAAAAATAAGCATCAGCACAAACCTCTGCCACCTTGGAGGCACACAGCATTTCGCCTTTCTTTATTCAGCTCCTCAATGCTCAATAATTTCCAGTAGCTCTAAGCAGAATGGATTTATTATGATGTTACTCTAAGAAACTGCAGGAGTTCTAGATGCCAATAAAGATTACGGATCAAATGGAAGATAACTACTAACCATTGTGTCGAGTTAGATAAATAAACCTGCTCACAAACAAAGCACCTTATTGTATTTGTACTGTTACCTCCACTAATCCAACTAAAACCAGACACTAGCTTTCCAGAGGCTGAAGGGAACAGAAATCAGATTTCTTAAACCTTCTTTAATTTTCCTCCAAAATAACACCCCGTTTCTTTTTTTCAAAACCGTCCTGCGCTTTATGGGAAATATTTGGGATCGGAGGGGCTGAGCTGGATTATGCAAACTAGAGACCCAGGCTAAAAACCAAGGTGGGGAAGGACTGAAACAGAAGGCAGGACCACATCGTTCCTCTGAAACTTAGCTTCAACCTTTGCAGGGACCCTCTTTCCCCGTAGATTCCATGGGTAAGAGACTTCGGAACGCTGCTCAAAAATCAAAGGGGCAATCAAGTGCTATTGGGGGGGGGGGCGGTGGCTAGGGACGAGTAAGCCCCCCCCCACTCCCGACTAAACGGAAAATACTGACGGCGCCGGGTAGGGGTGGCTAACCTACTGAAAGGAAAATCTGACAACCAGCACCCAGTGCCGAATACACAGGGAGGAAGACCGAGAAGACCCTAAAGAGAGGCGACTTCTCCAGACGGAACAATAACTACAGCCCATGCATTCCTTGCTAATAACGCAGGTAAATCTCAATTTCTCCAGGAAAAAAAAAAAAAAAAAAAGGCGCAAGCTGTTTATTCCCTCCAGCCCCCACCCCCCGACACTTCCAAAACCCAACAACTAATTGCACCTTCCCCACAGAACCCGCGGCTAACCCCAGAGGATCGGTGAGGGCTGGTTGGGATGAATAAACACTCGACACCTGACGGTCCTTTCTCGGCGGTGACTTTCCCGAAGCCGAAGTGGCGCGCGCGCGGGCGGGAGCCCGGACCTGGCCAGCGCGGCGCCGCGCACCCTGGTCCCGAGGCGACGCCGGCGAGCGCGACGCGGGGGGCGGGGATAGGGGCAGGGGGACCGCCCGGGCCAAGCGATTGTTTCCTCCGCGAGCAAAGACATTTTTTATCAAGCTTCTTTTGTATTCGAGCCCTACCTCTTTTTGGCCTAGGAAAGCTTTCGTGCAAGTGGAAGACGACTTTCTCCACAAAGTGCTGTATGTTACTGTGCTCCGGGCCGCGCACGAACACCATCCAGTCGTGGGTGAAGCCCTCCACGGTGGGTTTTTTCCTCACCTGGGCGCGGTGCCCCAGCTCCAGCTTCACCTGCACGGCACACTGCGGGCAGGGGGAGGAGAGACAGCCGTGAACAACAGGAAGGCGACCGTTCGACACTGAACATTGCGCCTGACATTTTTTTTCCTCCTTCTTGAAACGCACATAAAAGGAAACGGCGGTGCCCTCTGCATCCACGTTTCACGCGCGTGGGCGCGCACACCCCACACCCCCAAATACACCCCACTCGGCCCGCCCGGCTCCCGGCGCCCGGGGCCCCGCATCCACACCCGCAGGGATTGTAACGGAATGTTGCCCCCAGTCGGGAAGGGGGTCCGGGGGTCGGGGGTGGAAGAGGGAAAGCACACTCAGCCACTACAAGCACGACAACAAATGCATCGGAAACAAATTAGAAGACAATTAGGAGGCGATGCCAGGGCGGTTTCCCGGTGTGGGAAGGAAGGTAGCCAGGACCCCGAGGTGGGGGGATTCTGGTGAGCCCCCTCCCTGAAAGTACCGCGGCGACAGGCACACGCCGAGAAGTCTTTGTGTACGTGTGTGTGTGCGTGCGTGTGGAGCGCTGTGCCAGGCGGAATGGAAACTACAGGCAGCCTCTGCTGATGGGTACAAACTCCGTGCTCTTAGCACTGGTTTCGTGCACAACAAAAATGAGACGTCGTCACACACACACACACGCCCGCAGCAAAACACGCCGAGGCATCCATAACTTAGGCACCCCGCACCCCCCGGCGAAAACCCCACGCGATCGGCGAGGCCAGCCTCCCAGAGCCCCCCCGAAACACACTTCCAAGAGCCAAAGTGGCCCCAAAGTAGCTCCCACCTCCTCCCAAAAAATAAAATTCAGAAAGGCAGGGCGGCGGGCGGACAGCCGCCGAGGCTCGACTGCGCACAGCCCAGCGCGGGGGCAAAGTTGCGTGCGGCCCCGCCGCTGTCAGCCCGCACACTCCGGCTCACACACGCGCGCAGCGGAGAACGCACCATCGTA